>CM026299.1:2910648-2960128 GCA_014851415.1 Cnaphalocrocis medinalis | reverse complement strand
TTAATGCTAATAAATGAAACTTAAATAACCACACAAATTTGACATGTTAATAACCTAACCCAACATAGTGCTTAAAACCAATAATACAAGAAAATGAATAAGATCGATTTTAAAATGATAGATGAAATAATCGTAGTAATCTGTCAATAAAGTCGTGAAATTTATTCTTGAGGAACTTTACGGAGTTCCATAGTATTATAGCCAATGGGGCTACCATACTCCATTAGTAAGCGGCAGTGGCGCCATCAATAAACTTATGGTCGGTACAGACTCAAAAAAACTACTTTTTTAGGGTTCCGTAGCCAAAATGGCAAACGGAACCCGTATAGTTTTCGTCTGTCCGTCTGTCCGTCTGTCCGTCTGTCACAGCCGATTTACTCGGAACATAAGTACTACAGTGATGAAATTTGATGGGATATGTGTTGTTATGAACCGCTACAACAAATATGACACTAAATAGTAAAAAAAGAATTGGGGGTGGGGCCCCCCATACATGTAACTGAGGGATGAATTTTTTTTTTCGATGTACATACCGTGTGGGGGTATCAATGGAAAGGTCTTTTAAAATGATATAAAGTTTTCTAAAAACATTTTTCTTAAAGTGAACGGTTTTTGAGAGATAGCTCTCAAAGTCGTAAAAAGTATGTCCCCCCCCCTCTATTTTTAACTACGGGGTAAAATTCTAAAAAAAAGAGGTGATGCATGCTAATTAACTCTTCAACGATTTTTGGTTGATCAAAGTATCTCTTATAGTTTTGAGATAGGTTTGATTTTATATATTTGCTGCTACGGAACCCTTTGTGGCGCGAGCCGACTCGCACTTGGCCGTTTTTTTAAAAATAAAGATTCGAAAAACAACGACCCGAAAAATTAAGTTTTGAAAAATAAAGGACTCGAAACTAGAAAAAATAAAGACTTGAAATTGCTTGAAATATAACGACTAGAAAAAATAACAACAATAGAGCAGCGCCTGAAGCATTAGATTTTTTGAACTCTGTCAGATAGGAAGGATTTTATCAAACTTAATGAATTCTTTAAAACCATAATGAGATAATGTCAACAATGTTTGGTGCGTAACGCAATCAACGCTTTCGATAGGTCACAGAAATCACCTATAACATCCGTTTGTCTCCCAGTATCAAAATGTGTTTGATAAGTGCAATTCCTGCGTCAGTTGTTAACTCACCTTTAGTGAACCCAAATTGCTTATCATCATGACGTACTTACAAGAAAAATAATATTGGAAAAAATAAAATAGATTGTATGACTCTGACAATTTCAACATTGTTAATACGATGTTTTGCATCGTTTTTACGTATCACCCATGTAAATCACATACGAAAAGCATCGCATTCTGCTGGATATCGATAAATGACCAAAGTTGATATCCCAGGGGGTCTAATTTGAAGTCATTTTGAGACTCAACCAAACGAATGAGAATGCCATTTCCTAATTTGAAGTGACCATTCTTTCGTTTGAGACCTTTGAGTATATAGCCACTGGAGATGCCATACCGGGCGTTTCCCCTCCGGCAAAGTACATTGGTCAACTATTCGGAACTGGTCAACTAAGTTATACAAAACTACTTGGATGTCGCTACATCGCCATTTTGCATCGCTCCGTGTCGCGTGACGTTTCTCTTAAAAATGGTGAATTGTGCAGTATTTTCATGTAAAAGGCGATCTGACAGCTAAAATTCGCAACAAGATCGCGTTTCCTATCATAAGTAATGACTTTTATTAATTATTAAATGTGTATTAAACTAGAAAATCTATTTTAATAAAAAACCGTTACGATACGTAAACGACAGAAAAATTTAATAATGATATCGTGGTATCGGTCCTAGTGATGGGACCAATTAAAATCAACTCGACATTTGAATGAATCATTCACTCACTGCAGTTAGTTTCAAAATCCGTTCTTTTCATTATTTTGAATAAAATAGTATAGACGTATATTATAATATTAAAACATTGTAAAGTGAATTAGAGAAATTACTGTCCTTTCTTCTGGTCATACGATGTTGGAATTTATTCTAAAAATAAAAAGAATTGGTGGCTATAAAATATTTCGAGGTAAAAGGAATAAAATATGTGGTCCGGGAGTATCATGCATGATAACGGAGTAGATAGTAAACCATAATTGGAGCTCGCTAATTTTAATATAGAAAAGTATACGAATGTTCGTTTATCCAATATTTCAAAAAAATTAGACCCCCAGAAATATATTCGACACGTGTACAATAAACTTATTCATTTTGAAAATCAATATAAATGCGTAATAAGGTTTTTGTAATATTTCAATAAATCATTCTAATTAAAAATATATTGTTTCATTTACTCTCCCTTTGTTTGTCCAAATGTTTAACCCCAAACTAGCGCACATTTGTAATTTTTTACGTTTTAGTATGTATTGCACAACTTCACCATTTTTTAGGGTTCCGTAGTCTACTCGTCATGTCTGTCCGTCTGTCTGTCTGTCTGTCCTGGCTCGTTCTCCGCCGTTTCTGCACCGATTGCCACTGAAAATTGGTAAAGAGATGTATACTGATAATCCAAAAATTGGTTTTTAACATTATTGAAAAATAATTATTTTTCACCCCCCTTTCCATACAGCGAAAAGTTAATTCGAAAAATAAATTCGACTTACCCCATCGTCTGGTCGGTATCGTTAAAAAGGTATCTTTAAATACAACAAAAATTGCCTTGACATAATGTGGATCAAACCCCCCAGTTTCGAGATATATTAATACAAAGTTAAAATTAGAGCTTCCTCTCCCCCCCCCCCCAACTTTTGAAATACTATTAAAATAATTCTGAAAAAATATGCTCTATACCTCCAAGTAAGTACCTACGTACAGCCACACATCACAGTAAATACTGTCATACACATTAAGTTGAATATCAGTTGAGGAAATTTGACAGATTGTGGTAACCTGATGTGTGGCTGACTGTACTTTTAACGAAAACTTTAGCGGACTCTGTATCATACATAGTATTTTTAATACAACTTGACCAACTTATGACGTGCAGTTGCCCTAACTAAATGGTAATGTATGGAAATAACTACCTAACTTAACTATGAAAATAAGGTTTAAGGCCCATCTTTTGGATACGGAACACTTTCATGTGCGTGTCCGACACGCTCTTGGCCGGTTTTTTTTACAAACTGACTAAATAAATATTTATTTATCTTCAATGTGCAGAATTTTACACTTACAATTTTATATATAAGTTCATTCACCAAACTGATTTGACTCATTCTTTGTGTCCCATCACTGTCTTTTTCGTATGTATGCTGCATAGTTACGTGAAATCTTTATTTGTGAGCGTGTATTTTTTGATGTGTTAAATTTTTCTGTAGTGTGCGTTTATCGTGACAGCAAAATTTGTGACTGTTGAGTATTAAAATTTTTGGTGGTGTGCTGTACGTGTTTACCTCGTCCCCCGCAAAAAATGGTGAAAAAAATTGTTAGAAGCGCGGACGTTAGGGCATCTCCAGTGGCGTCTACTCTAAGTTTGAGACCGATGGAGTTGTTTGACAGAACTTGTCTCAAACCCTAATTTGAAAGCGAAAATGACATTCGTAAATTGAATTTGACAGCTCAAGTCTCGGGGTTTTATGTCAAATTTTACATAACTCGAAAGGTGTTTTACTTTCGTTGAAGTATTGAACATTTCATACATACTTACATGGAAGATTAGAAATTATATTATACTAGTCATATAAAGTTCGTTAAGAGTTTACTAGACTAACAATACCTGTAAAGTTAGTTTAAAGGAAATAATAGGTAAATAAATAATAGTTTTTGTGTCTAGAAGAAAGGTCATGTACCTACCACCTACCTATCTTACCTTACTTAATAATTTGTGATTTTTTGCAGTGAAACGGTGTAGACTTTTGAGAGATTCCTTTTGAAGAGCCATGTGAGGATACGGTGCTCTAAGTAATATGGACTTAGTTGTGGTTGTGGGGATATCTGGTCGAGGTTGTACCTTACCTAAGTAAGTTCTATTCACTAACATAAACTAGAACTATACCTACCTATCGATTTATTCATTCAACATCTCATATCGAAAGGTTAAAATTAAATAAGTATGGATAGGTACTTACTCAAACTAGAAATTTATGAACTTACCTAACTATTCCTTAAATAAAGACAATATTTTACAGATCCATAAAGCACTCAATACTTTCCATAGTGTTTACAGTGTAAACACACAGCAATAAAAGTATTTTGTTTGTGTTTGTTTGAAAGTTATGGAATAGAAAATCATGAGCCATCCAAATGATGTTCATAGTAAAATTCACAAAATTCCAATGAAAGAAATTGTTAGGTACCAAGAGTAAATAATGAACTTAAAATTTAAGATAGATCTCCGGTGTAGTGCATTTTTTGGTTGATACTTATAAGTATTTATTTATGTTTTACAGATTTTATGAGCGATGATGGCATTACTTATGGCAGATGGATGTTTTCATTACACCCATGCCACATGGACACACCCAACACCCATTTGGAATTTTGGAGTCACTACAATAGAAAATAAATAATAATAATAATTGTTGTATGAACTGCAATTGTCAACATTTTTTTTCTATTCTAAGCTGAACACAAGATTATGGTATCTAAATACCTAATTTGAGATAATTTGAATTATTGATCTAATAGCTTGGGTTAAGTTGTTACTGTTAAACTTCTAATAAAATATTTTATATAATTAAATGTTTTATTTTGCCAAGCCCGATGAGGCTGATACCTCAGCTTTTTTTAATACCTCATAATTATTGGAATTCCTATATTTAAAACACCCCATTGGTCTAGTGGTTTAAGTACCGGGCCATAATCTTCGGGTCCCGGGTTCGATTTCCAGGTCAAGCATAGCACGGGTTTGTGATCACAAATCTGAATTAGGCAAGTGTGGTGATTAAGCCTAATCCATCATTGTAGTGTAGACTTGATTTCTATGATAGAGCCCCTTGTACAAGGCACCCTCAAGGTCCGTGCAGGAAGACGGTAGAATGAAACACCAGTTCCGTCTATGATCTGAGTTTATTTTAAACTGTTTAAACCTGGCAGGCGGCTTGGGGTCATTATTCCGGTGACACACAATGCTTGCGCAATGTAAAAAATGCATAGTGACATCTACCGGAATAATGACGAACCGCTCTGCTTGTTGCGTTATACATACCGCCTCCTAAGGGCAAGGTGCTTGCCCTTAGATATGTCCAAAAACGGTATATAAATAGCAAAAAAACCAATAAACCAAATAACACTGTGTACCAAAAACAATTTACCAAAAAAAACACTGCGTATTAAAACAACTTAAACCAATTTCCACCACAACTTAAATTACCAAAACACAGTGTATAAAAAACAGTTTTTTAGAACAAGAATTATAGACAACACAGTGGCACAAAACCAAACAAGCTATAGATTCCTAAACCAAATTATTCCTTTAATGCAATACAAGTTTTGACGATATAAATACCCAAAGAATTTAAAACCCTGTACTTATGTGGCCCCACGGTGGTATGTCATTCAAACCAAAGTATGTTTCAAACCCACAGCCAAATAACCACCATAGCAGCCGTCATGTAAACCTAACCTACCCCTTGTATGAATGATGACCGCCTCCAACCAGAGCGTACGTCCTGCGGCCTCCCATAGCATACCATGCTATCCCGATGGATTGACGTACCTTTTCGCCATACCGTATTGTTTACCACCCCCCGTGTCGCCCGGTCTACTGCGATATTCCCACTTCCGCGACACCATCGACTTTGTTCCATTGACTTGTTCCCAAAATTTCGATACCTCCCAAATTCCTTACCTATCCATCTTTGTTCTTTGAGTTCTTTTTTATTTAATCCTTTATTTCCCACTTTAGCTTCCGGGATGAATGATTTCTGACTTGGTCCCAAAGCGCCCTAATCGATATTTTCCCTGTTTCGTTTGGCTTGACTAGTGCTGCAGTCAGTACCACTGACGTGCCACTGTCCCCTGTGATACGAGTCACCCCAGTTATCCCTGAATCCCCGGAAACCTCTGCCTTGCCTGCTTCAACCCTGTCCGTACCCTTCGGGTGCAAGAGTGTATGGTGGTGGCGTCTGCACACGTGACATTTCCCTTTCACCTTGCAAATATTAGCGAAATGATTCCCCCCAAGACAATTATAACACACCTTATTAGTTTGAACGAAATCCCGCCGTGAGTCCACATCTGTATCAATAAATCTCCCACACCTATTTAGTCTATGTTCCCCTGAACAAAATTTGCACTGACCATTGACATGTGAGCAGCGCCTTAAATTCCCCTATCGTTGTTGTTCCGATTGTTATTATTCCTCCAAAGTACAATTACCGCCAGTGTTGAAATTATTATTTGAATTTGCTGGTTTGGCTACCAATGAACTCCAGTGCTCTGTACCGATTGTTAAAAATTCCGTAAAATGTTTAAATGTGGGTAAATGATCAGATGAATTTGCGATATGATTTTCCCACTGATTCCTAGTTTCCCAATCAATTTTAAAGTTATGATGTGAATGATGATTACGTCCCCATGATGAAACGTCAACCCCAATGTTAATAAGAGCGTTTTAAAACAATCCGTTGTTGTATCCACTATTTCTTTTAAACCGGACGCAGATTCAGATAATAAATTCTTTTGACTCAACAACCTTTTTAAATATTGTGCGATATAAACCTTTTATTATTTATACCTTGATTCCAACTGACCTCCAACAATGCTCATAATTTTCCTGAGTTATAGGAATTTGCCTGAGAAGTTGTTCGGCCTCGCCCGACAAATACCCCTTCAGGTAGTGCAGCTTTGTACGTTGTCCTAAATTTTGGATTTTTGTGGATTAGAGAAATAAACATATCTCGAAAAGTGATCCATTCGGTATATTTGCCAGAAAAGTTTGGTATACAATTTTGGTGTAATTTTATTAAATTTTGATTAAAACTATCCGAACGAACCCTGTAGGCTGTATCCTTGTTTACAGGCTTCCACAAATTTGGCCAATATAGTTGTCAATTCAGTTTTTATAGTCCACATACATTTCTTCAGCCATGTCATACAAATCCTCTTTGACATAACAGGTTCCCTGAATTTCCTTGTAATCGAATTCCCGAATTAAAGTCGATCAGTGACCTTATTTTTGAAAACTATCCCAGAGTTCTCCAAATTGTTAGCCTGACTTGAACGTATTGTTCAGTTATTCTCTCTTTCGGCGATTTTTTTGTAATTTGTGCGCGATTTGCCCAATCGTAACATAACATCCTTCTGGTAATTTACTAATGTTTCCACTGAATCCATTTTGATATGCAATAGAAAACTTAAATTATAGAAACTAAATCGAAATTATATAAAAAATTGTAAATAATTTAAAATGTCAAATAAAATTGAAAAGTCTTGTTGACACTTAATTGAAAAAATTTTGAATTTGTGAAATTTTCGAAAAAAGAATTTACTAAAATGTCTAAATTTTTCCGCTGACTGTCTTTAGAGTCCACTTTAGCACCAAATAATTAAAAACTCACGGTTCGGCTCGCACTTGACCTTAATGGAAACACCCGGCTGGGTGCTCCAACCCTGGAGCAGGCCTCCGACGACTCCGCCGCTGAACCGAAGGCCCTCACTGGTGCGAGGACCCTGGATGACTCCGCTGGCCTGCAGACCTCCTCTGCAGGGACACGGCCACAAGGTTTCTGCTGCTGACCGGCAGACCACCGCTGCTGGCCGCAGGACTGCCTGACGCTGGTGACTCCGCTGCTAGCCCTGCAGCAACTCCACTGCTGGGCTGCAGAGTTCCGACGTGGCCCCTGGCGACTCCGCTGCCCGCCTGGAACTGCTTCAGCAGCAGCTCCTGCTCCTCACGTCGGCTGATGCTTCACCAGCTCCTCCCGCTGGTTGCCACCACCCACAACCCTAGCGCTGATGATACCTTCGAAGACCATGTACAAGGCACCCTCAAGGTCCGTGCAGGAAGACGGTTAGAATGAAACACCAGTTCCGTCCTGACTTGATCTGAGTTTATTTTAAAACTGTTAAACCTAGGCAGGCGGCTTGGGGTCATTATTCCGGTGACACACAATGCTTGCGCAATGTAAAATGCATAGTGACATCTACCGGAATAATGACGAACCGCCTGCTTGTGTGCTTTATACACCCCTTGCCCTGCAGTGGGACAGTATATAGGCTGATACCTACTAAAGTATCAGTAGTAAAGAATTTTTAATTACTTAATTATAATATTGTAAAATATTAATTAGGTAATTAAAATTCTCAAAGCAGCTGTGTATTAAGCATATCATAATGCATGAACACTAACATCACAAGACAAGAAGCTAACTTACTGTTCAAATGAAAAAACATAACATAAATAGATACTCTTTATTGCACAAAGTTTACAAGTCTTCTTAAACTAGGTAATACATTTTGCTAATATACAATAGCTTGTAGCGACATCTTCCTGTGTTCAGTTCGTCGCAGGTTGTAGAGAGAGATCTGTAAGTAAGAAAATTATGGTATATGATAAATTATAATATAATATCTACTCTGTTATAATAGTGCAGTGGTAACTCAATGTATAAGAATGGGAAGTCGTGGTTTGAATCCGAGATAAATGAGAATACCAGTACATATTCGACAGTATCTGAAATATGTAACAGTAAATCAGTTTGTGTGGTACCTCTGTTAAAGGACAGCAAAGGTCAGATGGCAGTCGCTTGATGATAGTTTATCAAACATTCCGGAATCATTCTCTAATCATACCACGGGTTCCAGACTGATAGTTTTGTATGAATCTGGGGTTCATATGCAGAGAAGAGAAGAGAGATCCCTATACCTTACATGCTCTATAACAATAGATCCATGTAACTTTAAATTTTTAAAGAAATTAAAAGGAATTAGGAAGAAATTTAATTTTTAAAGAAAACCAAATAAGGCAAAACTTAAAATGCTCGGATCAATGGATAATACTTAAAAATTACATACCTTTGATACTGTTGTAGCCAACAAGCACCAATTTTAGTTATTCAAAGTCCAAATTATTTCTTCATGTAGTTTGAGGTTACGTAGATCTCCGATCCGATCTCTCTCAACCGAGACATTTTTGCAAATCCTTCACCATTACTGACTAAAATTGTGTAGAATTATACAAATTCATCTTAAAAACGAAATACATTGTAAAGTTGTAAACAAAACAAATATTTTTCATAATAAAATGATCAGCGGTCACTTTTTTGTTTTCTTTAAAGTGCTTTACAGTTGTTGAGCAAAGAAAACAAACGCCAAACAGCCAAAAAAACTAAAATTCTAAAGATTATGACAAAATTTTATGTTTTCACTACATAAAATCCTTCTTTCAAACACATTAAATAACAATCTATATAATAAACAGCCAAATATTTTTTTTATTAAAAATTTCATTGTTTATAAAATTCAATTGCTTCAATTGATCAAATGTGTGTAGGCGCCATAACCTAATCTTTCGGCGGCATTTCAATTGATTTTCAAAACTATGGTCTCCGATCGTAATGAGTGTCCGTCTCAAAGACATTCGTTATCGCAAAACAAATTACGTTGGTTGACTCTCAGCTCAACCGAACGAAAGTATTTGACAACTTCAAATTAGACCCAGGCCAGGGGGTATGACTACATGCCAAAATTTCAACTTCGCAGATACGATGTTTAAATGGTTTTTCCGTTTCGCTCATTCGAAATACATATGAAAAATAATAAAATTAAACTCAAATAATAAGGGCTCGAACAAAAATATAGACTCGAAAAAATAGACTCGATAAAACAAAGACTCGAAGAAATAACAACTCAGAAAAATACGAAAAGCATCGCATTCTGCTGTATATCAATTATGACCAAAGTTTTGAATTGTGTTTGTTCTGTATGATGTGTGAACTTTTAATTGTTATGGGTATATCCTGAAATAAAGACATTTAAAAAAAAAAAAAAAAAAAAGTTGATATCGCAGGCCAGAAGGTACTCGTATGGCCTCATGCCAAAATTTCATCTTAGCAGATACAATGTTTTGTATCGTTTCTCCGTTTTGCCCATTCGAAATACATACGAAAAGCATCTCAGTTTGGTGTATATCGATTATGACCAAAGTGGATATCCCAGGCCAGGGGGTATGGCTACATGCCAAAATTTCAACTCCGGAGATACGATGTTTCATATCGTTTTTCCGTTTTGCCCATTCGAAATACATACGAAAAGCATCCTAGTTTAGTGTAGGTATATCGATTATGACCAAGTTGATATTCCAGGCCAGGGGCATGGCTACATGCCAAAATTTCAACTTCGGAGATACGATGTTTCATATCGTTTTTCCGTTTTGCCCATTCGAAATACATACGAAAAGCATAGCAGTTTGGTGTATATCGATTCATGGGACTTTAACGCTAAAGTGGGAGTACAGAATGCAGCGAATTGGTTATAGGATCCCATGGATTTGGAGTCAGAATCATAGGGGGCAGATGCTTGTCAACTTCCTTGAGCGAGAGGGCTCTTTTTGATGGGAATTCCTTCTTCAAAAGCAGCCTCAAGGAAGTGGACCTGGCAGAGCCCCGATACTATGACGAAAAACGAGATAGACTTCATTTTGGCGGACAGACGGCACATATTCAGAGATGTCTCCGTGATCAACAGGTTTTAACACCGGCCAGTGATCACAGACTTGTCCGAGGCACTCTGAATATCGACTTTTAAAGCCGAACGCGTCCGTTTGATGAAGTCCAGACTCCGACCTACTCTACTCCAATCCATTACAGGATCTGAAGCGTTCCAGTCGAATCTGGAGAACCGATTTGCTGCCGTGGAAACCACAACTGACGTTAACCAGAACCTTGAAATGTGGTTCGAGTCCTCAGGGAGGAAGGTACGAGATTTTGCAACATGCGGCGTAAGGGCAAGAAATCAAAACTATCCGATGAGACTTTAGGACTAATGAGGCAACGGCGTGAAGACCCACCCATCACTTCGTCGGGAAAACGGGCTCTTAATCGAGAGATCAATAAGCTTGTGCGACGCGACCTCCGGTGCTCTAATACTCTTTCCATTGAAAGAGCCATCGAGCAGAATCGGGGGTCTAAGGTGTTCGTTACAATCTCTCGGAAGAAGCCACCTGACGAAGCTGACTACAGCAAGTGGAGAAGTGGTTGCCTCAAAGCCAGCAGTCCTCTCGGAGAATAGAAGATTTTCTATAGCCGATTATACGCTTCGCATGCATCTCACCTGATCCTGAAAATGAGGACTCTCGAGCCAAATTAACACGTCACTTCACCGAAGACCTGCCAGAAGTCAGCGTTGGCGAAATAGAGATTGCTCTTGGGCAGCTAAAAAAACGGAAAAGCCCCTGGAGAGGATGGCGTAACAACAGAGCTGATCAAAGCTGGAGGTAACCCGTACTGAGGAGCTCCAAAGCTTTTTAACGCTGTCCTATTTGAAGGGAGAACTCCGGAGGCGTGGAGTAGAAGTGTGGTCGTTCTGTTCTTCAAAAGGGTGACAAAAGCCTGCTGAAGAACTATCGACCCATTTCGCTTCTAAGTCACGCTTATAACTATTCTCAAGAGTGATCACGAACCGTCTTGCGCGAAGACTCGACGAATTCCAACCACCGGAAACAGGCTGGATTCGGAGCGGATATATGGCACCATAGACCACATTCACACAGTGCGGCAGATTATACAGAAGACCGAGGAGTATAATCAGCCACTGTGTCTAGCATTTTGTGGACTATGAGAAGGCCTTTGACTCGGTTGAAATCTGGTCTGTTCTGGAGTCCCTGCAGCGTTGCCAAATAGATTGGCGATATATCCAAGTGATGAGATGTCTCTACGAGGCCGCCACTATGTCCGTCCAAGTACAGAATCAGCAAACAAAACCTATACCATTGCATCGAGGGAGTGAGACAAGGGGACGTCATCTCCCCAAAATTGTTCACAAATGCAATGGAGGACATGTTCAAGACGCTGAACTGGAATGGACGTGGCATCAACATAAATGGCGTATACATCTCCCACTTGCGATTCGCAGATGACATCGTCATATTGGCAGAAACGATGCAGGACCTAAAGCAGATGCTGAACAGCCTGGCGGACTCTTCTAAACGCATCGGCCTACGGATGAACTTGGAAAAAAACCAAGGTCATGTTCAAATGAACATGTTCTACCGGAACCGATTGCGATCCATGGCGCCACCCTCGAAGTTGTTGAGAAGTATGTGTACCTCGGGCAGACATTGCAGTTGGGTCGAAACAACTTGAGATTGAGGTGAAAAGAAGAATCCAGCTGGGTTGGGCAGCATTTGGAAAACTACGTCGAGTCTTCTCATCGTCTATTCACAGTGCCTAAAGACAAAAGTCTATAATCAGTGCGTCCTACCCTTCATGCCATATGGGGCTGAAACGTGGACACGAACAGCACGGCTAGTCCACAAGTTCAAAGTCGCTCAGCGGTCTATGGAAAGAGCTATGCTCGGCGTTTCTCTGCGTGATCGAATCCGAACCGAGGTGAATCCGGCAAGAGAACCAAAAGTTATCGACCATAGCTCATCGGATTAGCAAGCTGAAGTGGCAGTGGGCTGGCCACATCTGCCGCAGAACTGACAACCTTTGGGGTAAACGAGTTTCTGGAGTGGAGACCGCGTCTCGGTTAACGTAGTGTAGGACGACCTCAGGCCAGATGGAGTGATGATCTGCGCAAGAGGGCTGGCTGGAGCTGGATGCGAGTAGCCGAAGATCGATTCAAAGTGGCGAGCATTTGGAGAGGCCTATGTCCCAGCAGTGGACTGCAACAGGCTGATGATGATGTATATCGATTATGATCAACGTTGATATCCCAGGCCAGGGGGAAGACTACATGCCAAAATTTAACTTCGGAGATACGATGTTTTATATCGCAGACTCGGACAAATAAAATCTCGAAAAAAATTAAGACTACAAAATAAAGACTCGAAAAAAATAAAGACTTGGAAAATAAGGACACGAAAACAAAAACTTGAAAAAATAAATACTCGAAAAACGACTCATAAATAAGGACTCAAAAAAATAAAAACTCAGAAAAATTAAGACTCAAAAAACTAAAGACTCGAAAAAATCTGTAGATTCGAAGAAATAACAACTCAGAAAAATACAAAAAGCATCGAATTCTGCTGTATATCAATTATGACCAAAGTTGATGTCGCAGGCTGGAGGCCGTACCAGAAGGTATGGCCTCATGCCAAAATTTCGTCTTCGCAGATACGATGTTTTATATCGTTTTTCCGTTTTGCCCATTCGAAATAAATACGGAAAGCATCGCCGTTTGGTGTATATCAATTATAGCAAGTGAGATAATAAATCGCTTTCGTATAACTGTATTATATTGTTCTGGTATATTATATCCTAGGGATATAACGTTACTACGGCTTTATCTCTCTTACTGCAACATATATTATTATAACCATGCAGCTACCATACCTACTCTATGACGTAAGCGGCAATTAAGTTCATGACTTTCTTGAAGCATTATACCACCAGGTGACAAGCTTGCTTATTTGCCTTCTTTTCCCATTTACACCTAGGTACTATCCACGTAAATAAATGGGGTATTACATTACTTAGGTATGTAAGATACTTATAAGTAAGTTTAATTATACCTTTTTTGATTTCGCTGGTTAAAAATGCGGCCCTCCAAATCCTTATTACCTAAAGCCAACGTCCACCCAAGAGCGCAGACGCTTTCAGAGGGTTACAACGCTCTCAAATCAAGAGCGAACACAAAAACATCGGACATCAAACACAGCGTAATTTGCAAGATGTCAAACACGAGTTATTATGCGCCGGAGTGCTCGGGCTCAAGCGCGTTACTCCAAGTCGCGTTTATTTTAATCAAAGGAATGGAGCGGCTCATCTGCATTAGAAAGAGGCAGCTCTTGGATGAGAGCTTGGAGATTTTATTTTTAAATTGTGTACTTTATTGTGAATAATTGTTTAAGATTTTAGGTTCTTCCATTTTATATAATATTACCTATGTATTATTTATTTTATTTATAAGCCGCCATCGATCTTTCTGCCTCGCTCAATGACTGGGAGATAATGCTGTATAGCATAAAGTCCGCCATTTATACTTTCTTTTTTTTGTGCAATAAAGAATAAATTTAATAATGAAATAAGATTCCTGGTGTACCAACACTCTGCATTTATTTGATCTAGATTCAAATACATGCAGTGTATCAATCTAGATTGATACACACATAAATGATGAACTGATGGTAAACGCTTGCCGCCCAGACACCTGCAACACCAGTACAGTCACAACTGCGCGCCAACCTTTAACCCTCTTTCCCCCTAATTGGGGTTCAGAAATACAGCGCCTGTTTCACGCCGGTCTTCTGTGTGTCCGTGTTATCACTCCAGTCGAGCCAGCCCATTCATGTCGAACCATGGCTCGCCCACGGTTGAATATTGATGCGGTGACCCCCGGTACTGCACCAGTTGGGCCTGAACGCTCACACTACGCAGCTGTATGTGTCCCGGTTACACTGGTCTACGAAGGTCGAGGACGTCGTAGACTACCTACGTGCGAAAAAAGGCCAACTGGACGCTGAGGGTCGAGCGGTTGGAGTCTCGCCACAAAGTGAGCTTCAACTTGTTTGTGGTGCGAGTCCCGACGCACTCTCTGGCAACCTTTTTGAAGGAGGACTTCTGGCCGCAGGGAGTCGTCTTCCGGAAGTTTAGAGGACGGCTGCCAGCTGTTTGCGCCGCAAATAATAAAATAAAATATATAATATAATAAATAATATGTTAGACTGTAAGGTTCCTGTATATTATAAGGGCCAACGAATGTTGTTAATGTTTTTTTTTTATGTAGGTAATAGGGTAGCAGACGAGCAGGCGGATCAACCTGATCATTGACACTTGCAACACCAGTGGAGTTACAAGTGCGCTGCCAACCTTTTATCCCCTTCCCCCCGGGTGGGCCTCCGGTACCCCGCACTCACTCGGCGAAACAATTACTTGTTGTCTGAAATAAACGAAGTATTATTATTATTAGGGAATAAAAATCTCAAGACACTCAAAACTAGACATTACAAGATGTACTACAAGTAGCGCAAACTCATCGAGATCAAACAAACAAACCACAGGCATCCATAACAAGACGCGCTGCGCACCCGCAATCAAATACAATAAAGCCGACGACACGTCAATTCAATTACGAAGCCTTTAATAAGCAAATAAGCGAACGAGCGGCGGAGATCAAAGCGGCGGGCCTCTCAGCGCCCTCTGGGGGACGCGTGTACTCCGACTACTTTTGTTACGACACTAACAACATCTGCTATGCACGAATCCTAACTAATATTATCAATGGGAAAATGTGTCTGTCTGTTTGTCTTTCTTTCACAGCTAAACGGAGCGACGGGTTGACGTGATTTTTTTAAGTGGTTAGTTGAAGGGATGGAGAGTAACATAGGCTACTTTTTGCCCCTTTTTAACCCCCCACTTTAGGGAAGTGGGGGGCACGAGCGAAGCCGCGGGTAAAAGCTAGTAGGAGTATAAAAAACAAAACTCATCTCTTAATTTCATTCAGCAATTTCTTTGCACTGCCTTGCCCCATTTTGTCAACACGCTGTTTTCTTTCCTCTATCTGAAGGTTGTCTGTAATAAATGGTTCAACGATAAGACCGCCTTATTGTAGGTACTGGTTATCGCTTTTGTTCCACTATTCTGTTTCTGTGCAATCTATCTATCTAAACAAGCATTTTAAGGCATGTATTTTTCATGTACTAGTTTTGCAGTGGGTAGACGGATCACTAGGTACCTATACCAAGCGTCCTTTCTTGGGTATCTTTTTTTTATGTTACAGGTGGCAGGCGAGCAGACGCATCATCTGATGATAAGCGATGGCCGCCGCCCATAGACACCTGCAACACCAGTACCAACATGTGATCCGTTTGCTTATCTGCCACCTATCACATAAAAAAAAATTGAAACTCCGTAGCGTTCCAAATTAACTAGTCGGCTTATACCCCAATTTGGAGGGCGCGCGTCTGACATCCGGCGCCCTCATCACATCACGCGATAGCATCGCGTATCGCGGATCTGATGGATGCGGAGCTATCTCATCTGCGCGGATGTCCCGTTCATCTCGCTGATGGTGCAAAGATTGATTTATTAGGGTTTTACAGTTTTAGCAAGTGACGAAGAGGAAATGTAGGCGCAGAGTTGCCCTTTTTGAACATTGAATTGTGCAATCTTATGTCTGAGACCTAAGAAGTGCTATTTTTGCTGTGTGAAGGTTACTTCACATGTCACTGCTGTACATACTAGCAGGCTGAGTTTGGACCTTATTCACACATTACTGTGACTTGTGTTTATGTTCTGTACTTCATCAGTAACCCACGCTCGTCCACTGCTGGACATAAGTCTCCCCCAATGCACGCCACCGCTCCCGATTTTCGGCCACTCTCATCCAGCTCACTCCAGCCAGCCTTCGAATGTCGTCATCCCATCTTGTAGCAGGGCGTCCAACACTACGTTTACCGAGTCGCGGTCTCCACTCAAGGACTTTATGGCTCCAACGGTTGTCAGTTCTGCGGCTAACGGTTGACAGTTCTGTACTTAATGTTCTTAATTTTCTGTTATTATGTACCTACGTATCTTCTAAGCTTAATAACATTCTGAGTCCTATCTATTGTTGTGTTGTATTTATTTTGTTTGTGCTCAATAAATGTTTTACTTACTTACTAACAGATTTTATTTATTAATGCGTCAAAAAAGTCATGAACTCGGATTTTTCGGATCTAACGGAGATCCCATGTTTTATAAACAATGGGGCTACCACAACCTATGACAAAGTGGCAATGTGCCATCAAACATATTTTTCTACCTTCTTTAACTACCTACCTGGAGGTTGTCTGTCTGTTCTGCTAAAATATTTTTTTTTATTGTAGATAAAAGCAAAGATTTAAATCGGGTAAAAGTAAAAAAAAATTTTCACACAGATCTACAAAAATAAAAGAACCTAAATTGGATAAGTTAGCTTCCTGTTGCATTCTCATCCAGTAGTACCAACCGACAGACACCATGACAAAATTATTTAAAAGTCAGTTGATTGTCTAACTCGAAGTTGATTGCACATAATACCCTCACTACTTGATAAAATACTTAGTAACTTTACTTTGCAATTCAAAGTTATTTTCAGTTCATGACGCGTTCCTTACGCGTTCACCAGTGACGTGAATTTTATCTTTTGTGGACTTGTATTAGTGGTGAACCATAGGTGTTTTGGCAGTCATCATCATCCCAGGGTGTTAATATTCCTGGTTGATCCTGTTGTTGGCTGTTTCTTCGGCGAAATGATGATGTACAAAAGTAGCCATGAAGCATACATTGGGTAAGTGATATTGTTTTGATTACATACATACAGGCTGCCATACACAGAGTTACAAGCAAACAATAATCGGTCAGATATAAAATAACCATACGTATTTAACATACTTAATATTCGCTTGAAGAAATTTGATAGATATGTAAGTACATTGATATTATGTTGGCTGTCCGTACTTACTTATTGAACAAAAAGGCATAAAACGTACCGAGAATAATACAGGCATTCATTTCATTTCAAACTTACCGAATCTTATTGTGACATTAAAATCGGCAATTTTTGCCTTTTCCCCAATTCCATTTCAAAGCGAGCAAAGAAAGAAAAGTTCATACAGCCTATCAAATTTATAAATGTCATCGCAGATCTCAACTGTCAACTCGTTTTTTTCGAACCTCGTTAGGCAAAGGAATTATGAATCGTAGGTCCTTGAGCTCCGGCGTGGCGTGATGGAGGGAAACAATCCATTGGGGTCTTCGAGGGCGCGCTTCCTGATTATTCGGCTTTTTAATTTTATTCCGTAGCTGAAGGTATGCGGGTGTGAAGTTATTGAGTGCGGCGATGATCAAAGGAAGCCGTTTGATGGGATGTCGAGTTATGTCTCCACTATTTTGTTATTGCAGGGCTTGTGTAGGGACTTGTTTTTTCCTCGATTTAATCAATTATTTTGCCATGGTAACTAATTTAACGATCGGCCATCAATGTAAGTAAGTAAGTAAAACATTTATTGACCACACAAGAAGAGTAACATAACACAACAGCAGAATACATAGTAAGAAGTATATACACACGAGAAACAGAAAGAAACATTACGTGCTTACATATATAGACAGATAGGTGGTCAATAAGGCCCAAACTCAGCATATGCTGCAGCTGCTTCATTGAAGCCACTGCAGCTTGCACAGCACAACTTGTACTCGTATCAGTGCGACACGGCCGAAAATGGATGATTTGCAGGTCGACCGACCAATATCCAAGTTTCGTGCTGACACCAACGGATTTTAGCATGATTCTGGGATCAAGCCCGTGACAATAAGCGTGTAGGCGTGTAGCGTATTCAGGAATCTATATTAGGTACCTACAACAAACTTATTTTCAGATAGAAGCTGTGTCATCCATGTTTGTTCACAAATTTTTGGTAGATATTCAATGTGTAGGTACACATATTTTACGTTATTAATGTAGTAAGCAGGACACACCTATTTAGGTAGATACTATTTGAAACAGATTTTATTTTACATGTTAAGTAGGTAAGTATTTTAACAATGTCTAAAAAAGAAAAATATGAAGGCAGGTCGGGAAACCCCTTCTATTTCTACGTTTCAAACCAATAGCGACCAAATAGCGAAAACCTCGGCTTTTCAGCGCGGATTGCAGTGAAGAAAGCCCGTTGTCTGCAGGTTATGTACTCTCCGGTAGGTGGCGCGCGCTCGTGACGTCAGCGCCGCCATTGTTTGGTGTCGTCATTAAAAGCTGACGGCTGATTGCACGGCTGACAACACAGGGTTGTCGGCTTCGGACATTGACTCGTGTTTTTGATAATTTAAGGTGGCTCAAATCTCATGCTCATTCTTTTAATTGCAAGCAACCTGTCCACGTGACAATTCACTCGACCACACAATAAGCAGTGTTAAAAACAATCCAATATAATGCTTCTTTATCAATGTTAAATGTTAAGGGACTCTCCCTGACCCAAGGAAATTTATAAAATGTAATTTCCTAAATTGATTTGACATGGAATTGAACCCGGGAACTTTCCCGCTTCGGGCGAACACTTTAGCTTATCATCGACGCCGTCATGTCATGTTGGTAGAACTGACTCGATCAGTGATAATAGGTTCCGCTCCTAAGCTTTTTGGCAGATTATATGCTTGGATTACCTACAACAAATAATAGATAAAAAACGGTGTTATTTGTGTTTGTCAACCCTAACAGCAAGTCGTAGCTCATTAAGACGAACACTTGATAGATGCGCTTTGATTTCTGAACTCCGCGATGCAACTCGCTTTACACGACCTAACAGACTACTCCTACAACCTAACTTCAGGCCTACATAACATCGTGTTTACCTACATTAAACATTATTCTCACCAACTTAGGGCCTATTTCACAATGTAAGTTTAAGCGTCACTTAACTATGCAACACATTTTTTTCTTTTATTGAAAATTAGTGGCCCGCCTTCACTTCGTTACCATACCGTAGTTCAAACATGAGCCAATAGATGGCGCTGGGCGTCGATTACATTTCAATTTACCTATAAGCCTTGTTATTGTCTATAGAGGTAAGCTCTTTATGAATATTATAGAAGAAGAAGATAGATAAAGTAGATAGGCTTGCCCTTGGCTTCATAATGAACTCTAGAGTTGAGAAGAAGCCCACGATGAAGAGGGCTTACATCATCACTGTTGACTTTAGAGATGATTACTTGAGAAGTCCTCAAAATTAAAAAGTACGGGGGGGTTAATAAGTTAAATCTCTGCATTCCTTCATTACTCTACGCAGCTACATACAAAATGCGACTGCCAAACGTCAGGCAAACATCGCTCTCCGACTAACCTAATGAGAGCGACCGAGACGCACTCACCCACCCCCCGTACGAGTGACAGGGACGACTGTATGTGGCGGCCGAAAGCGCAACGCCCCGCACCTACCTCAGGCGAAACAACATATACTTGTTTTCATTTGTTAGAGGGGAGAAGTGTTACATGCTCAGTGTTGCTTTTGTTGTGAATAATTTAGCTGCGACGCCCTTTCGCATCTCGTAAAGTTCGATTCAGAAACAATGTTTGACCTTTGTTAGATCTGCTGTTCTGGGCAAGTACAACCTTGATTGGAATTTCAGTCTTAATCCAACGAGTTAGAGGGATTATGTTTTGGGGTTGTGTAGTAATGTGTATGTAGGGTTATATTAAGTGGGTACCTGGCGGGACTGGTGGAATCGGGATGTCGTGAGGTATAGAGGTAGGTAGGTGCTTAGTAGTATCTCTAATATATTTATTGCCAGACGGTTGGTAACTAATTTAGAGTTTCAGCAAGCGTAGATTACGAGTACTACTTACCTTTGGGAGAAGCCTGGCTGGTATTACTGCGTAAAAAAGTCTTCAAAACGGATTTTTGGGGAGTAACGGAGCTCCCATGCTTTATAACTAATTAATGGAGCTACCATTACCCTATTACATAATCGGCAGTGCCGCCATCAATTAATTTCACGACTCTATTAGGTACTAGTGGCTCGCCCTTACTTCGTTTCGGGATATTCGTTTCATTACCGACCAATAGATGACGCTAGGTGTGGATTGCAACGCGCAAGCGTTTTGCCTTTTCGATTGGTATAAGGTCTGTCGATGTCTATAGAATTTACCTCTTTATAAATAGTATGGATAGTGGCCCGCTCTCACTTCGCTTCGGCACCGTAATTCAGAAATGAACCGATAGATGGCGCTGTGTCCAATTACATCGCGCCAGCGTTTCGTGTTTTCGGTTTACCTATAAGTAAGCCTTGTCGTTGTCTATAGAAGTTATCTCTTTATAAATAGTATAGAAGAAGATAAGTAGGTATTATAAGTAGCTGTATTTTGAAAAGGTATTCATACCTACCTCAGGTATTTCAATAGTGTACCTAATTAACTAAAATTGCCACACTACGGCCTGGTTGAGCGTAACTCAGTCGATAGGAGCGTCGGTCAAACCTAGGTTTGAATTCTAGCGTGCAGCTCTACCTAGGTATAATTTAAAAATATATATCTATGGTTATTGTGAATTTTTATCATTAGGTAGTTTAGCGGTCATTGGAAACATTATGAGGAAACCTGTAGGTAAGCTACTCACTCACGTAGGTAATCAGGTAGATAGATAGATAGATATTCTTTATTATTCCACAGAAATATTATACTTACTTACATGACTTGAGTGAAACAACATCAATAGACAGTACAATAAGGCGGTCTTATCGCAGGTAGTTTCTGAAATAACCTACTGGTGTTGCTTCTAAGGGTAGCGGCAATCGATTAGCATCAGGTCTTATCAGTATGCTTGCTCGTCTGCCACCCATCACATTAAAATGTGTAACCATGATTCAGTAGTCATTTTACTACCAAGTCAAACTAGGTAAGTTATCATGGAGTATTGTATTATTACAAAGCCTATTCCCATCATACTTAGTATAGTCCGAGGCAAGAAAGTGTAGTTATGACCTTGAGTGCGCAGAAACCAATTTAGAGTAGATATTTAATACAAGGCCTAATCCCATCATAGTAGCGATGACTTGATTTTTATGATGGAGGCCTTTGCTCACAAGTGTGACAGACCTAGGTACTTATAGGCTGACACTTTCTTTACTTAGATACTTATTTTTATTTATATTCCTTAGATAGGTAAGTAGTAGTAGGTAGGTAATACGAGTAAGTAGATGTGATGTTTGCGAGATATTTATTCTTTCTTATAGGTACCTAAGTTGGTCTTATTCTTTTATGTGGGCAATAAGTAACATTTTTTCCTCATCTTAAGCCGCATTTTATACCTAACTATCGGTAATACGCAATCCTTTGTCGCCCGCCCCCATACATCCTCCCAAGCTGTATTTCCTGAAAAAAAAACTGCTAATACCAATTACGGTCGAGCGGCGCAGGCGCAGCGTCGCCGCGCACAAAGCGGGATGGGTGACCGCGTTGTACAATGCCGGTTCCGGTGCCATTGAGGTGGTGTTAGTGAGATGCTTGTGTTGGAGTTTATTATCTGGTGTGGTTAATAAGGATTTTGTTAAGGAGAAGACGGCACACACTAATTAATACCAGAAGCAATTTGTTAGGTAATTTTATTTATTGGACAAAGTAATATGGATAGGTACACGACAAAACAATAACTGGAATCTAAAGCTAAAAAACTAGAAAAAAGATAAATTAAAACAGAGTAGGCCCCTGTGGCAATGTCCCCAAACAAAATGCTGGCAGCATCACGTTCTTTTTTTTTATGTGATAGGTAGCAGACGAACTGGCGGATCACCTGATGGTAAGCAATTGCCGCCGCTCATGGACACTTGCAACACCAGTGGAGTTACAAGTGCGCTGCCAACCTTTTATTCCTTTCCCTCCCCGGGTGGGCCTCCGTTACCCTCACTCACTCGGCGAAATACAGCACAGGGGCTGCTTCACGCCGGTTTTCTGTGATAGATTTATTTGTTACCTCGTTTGATAGATTTGTTAGGTAGGTTTAAATTGCTTGGGATCTCGGGTTCAATCCTCGGGTAGGGCCAAAATTCGTACCTGAGTTTTTCTATCATGGAAGAAACTTTCAGTGTCATGTCGCCCAAACTCTAAAAGATGTCGACAACGTTGATCCCACGACCTTTAGCGTATGAGTGGGGTTTACTAAAATTATTATTTTGAGACTAGATGCTTAACGCAATGTAGAAATGTAAAACATAATCGCCTTTATTATGAAACGGATACTTACTAAAGTAAGTAGTTTTTGTATATCAGCCTATATACTGTCCCACTGCAGGGCAAAGGCCTCCATCATAGAAATCAAGTTAACGCTATTATGATGGGATTAAGGCTTAATCACCACGCTTGCCTAATGCGAATTGGTGATCACAAACCCGAGCTATGTTCGAAAAATTCGAAACATACTTTTGCTCGACCCGGGAATCGAACCTGGGACCCCGATATCACGGCCCGGTACTTAAACCACTAGACCAACGGGGCGTTATTTAGTAGTTATTGGCTTAACATGATGCTTCAATTCAATTCAATTCAATTCAATTCAATTCATTTATTGTCAATCATATGAGGCAAGATGTTACAGTTCAGCATTAGTACATATGAACCCTGATGGGTGTGACAATTTTGGAATGACAAGCAGAAATTTATTTATGCAATTTAATAAAAGGTGGGTATTAAAACAAAAACAAAAAAAAAGAATTATAATAAATATTAGATTATGAATGAATGTAGGTATGTATTAATTAATTGTTCGTAGTATGAAATTCTTTATTTGATGAAAAAATATTAATTTATTGTATTGTGCCTACAATACAATAAATTCACTTTCATACAATTGACAAATCCAAGCCAAGACTAACTTTAGATCACGTTTTGTAATGAGGAGAACTAAGTGGAGATTAAAATTCATATAGTAAGTAACTCACATTATCTAGCGACACATTGATTGGCTTACCCTTAAATAAACAAAAAAAAAGTCCAAATCCCCGCTAACACCTCTCGGCAGACGTTAACGATTTGATTTGTGCCGACACCCCCAAATATTGGCACAATATCCGCATCCACTCAGCACAATGATGACTCCGGCTCTACGTCCGATTTCTATACGAAAACTAACTCTATTCCTTAGAAAATAACTCTTCAATCCTATACAATACGGATAAATATACGCAAAAAAAACCTGCAAATACAGAAAGAAACTCTTGTTTGCAAGTAATAAAGCTGAGTTTCGTTTGCGCGCTAAGCAGCGTTAAGGCGCCGACAGACAGCACGTCGCCTTTGCTTGATAGGGCTGTCACATCGTGCTTTAAATTTAGAAAAATGTGGAATAACAATTTTGAACCCAATCGCTAAACTCACCCGCTAGATTTTTCACCTCGCTTCCTTCAGGAAGCCTAGGTTCAACTCAGCGTGCTCTTCCCAATTGCACCCAAAGCCGTCGCTTTGGGGCCCAGTGGACGATTAGAGAGACAGGCTTGGAGGCGCGGATGGCTAGTGGATTATAGTGAAGCCGTCCCGTAACGAATGAGAATATACATGTCGCATTCAAATAAAAGCGCGTCCAGCGCGTGTGAATGGGAGGGAAATATCAATTCGGTCGTAACGCTTGGTTCAAATTAGTCCCTCCGACCTTAAATTAAAAAGGTTGTGGGAATTGATGTAGTCAGGGATTTTTCTGAAGGTGGGGGTCTAAACTTCTCGTCAAAGGTTCCCATGTCACTGCTCGCTGATCCTAATATTCCTTATGTTGGTGATCCACTAAAACAAATAAACTATTTGATAGAAGCAAGCGTGGCGTTCCAATATGTCTATGATTATACCCACAAAGATGGGTGCGCCTTTTGTGGGAACCCTGTTAGCGAGCGATAATCCGCACGATCGTTAATCCGGTCTCTACAAAGTAGTTCCGATCGGTCCGTTCGTGCGGAGACGCGGGATGGCGTCGCTTCCGCATTGTAGCGCGTATTTTAGCACCGATGCGCGAGTTTGGCTCTTTTGTTATGGGAAATCTAGTAATAGGACAGAAATATAGGAACTACATAATTTAACTAATAGAAATAGTTTTTGGAATGCCGATGTTGAAGCTTGAATGGTCGGTCTTTTTGTATTCAATGAATTATGTCATAGTCATCTCTTGTATGTATGTAGGTATGTTGTAAGCTGCCTATTACCACAAAATAGGGATTACACACAGAAGTAAGACTTTGACCTAATTTTGAATTTAGAAGAGTTCGTTGACATATGCTAGGGTTGTTGCCCGGCATGAGTACATAAGCGCGCGGCCTCTGCCATAGACCTCGACAGTTTGACAATCTTATGTCATAAGTTAGGATTAATGTGGTCGAAAAGGCGTTTTTAGTGCGCATGCGTGAGTATATGACATATTTTTAGCTCTTAATGGGCAGTCAGCCTTCTATGTCAGTCCCTATTTTGTGCTATTACTCAAAAGCTAATTAAATGATTTCTATTCTATTTTAGGTATGAATTGAAATATTTGATAGGAACGTAACCGAAATCTATAGGCAGGGTGTAGGTATAGTAAACCTTAACATCTTTAAATACGTCTTCTACCACAAGTCGGTAACGTGACTTTGAAAATTTGAAATATTTTTATGCGAATTTCCAAAAGGGCGTGGGTCTAAATGTTGTTCAGAAGGTTTCATACTTAGGTATTACTCAATTACTTTATTAAAAGCAAAAGTAATACCCTCATTCAATGAACCTCACAAAGATCCGCTACTTTACAATCTCACAATGTTCGGCGAGATCACACGAGTGTAGGCGACAGAAGCCGGAATTACAAGCATTATCTGTATTACGCGGTAATACGCCGTAATATGCGGTAATCCGCTGTAATCCTGCGCTTCCGTGGCGAGTGCGAGCTTCCGAGTCATTGTGTGGGACGAATATTGCGTACTTTACAATGCGTACAAATTAAATAGTTTTCTGGAGAGACCTTTGGATGTGTAACCAATTAACATTGGCCCGAAGTAAAGGGAAGGAGGCTAATTCTCGGTTTTCGCCTTCTATGTCGAGTCGACTTTATACGCATAGACCAATAGGAGAACAAGATAAGGAATATCGACTGTAATCTGCGTTCTCCTATTGATTATGATGCGTTCCATGAAGTCGACTCGACGAAGAAGGCGAAAACCGAGAATTGGCCTGCAGAAGGGAGATGACTTGCGTGCCAATAAAGTCACCACAGTCGACGGCCTCGATACCTTAAGCCGCCCCTAACTACCGCAATCAGAGACGTCAATTAACTTTAACTGTCACTTAACGAAAAAGACATTGCACACTTATCACATTACGCATAATGAACACGTCTCTCTTTTATTTTTATTTATTGTTTTGCCAAGCAAAGCATATCATCTAACAAAAACGTGTTTCTGCCAAACTTAAAGAAATCTTTATCTTAATTTCATCTTAAGGGGCTACACGAATGAAACTAGCGGCGCCAACCTATTAACACTTATTGAGGCGAAAATATGGTATTTTTGAAGAAAATAAAACTTAGATCCAAGTAATTGGATTTTTCAAGATGCAATACAATATTTCTAACACGCGACAAGTTACAATACTTAATGTAAATTACTTATTGCTTAAAACGGCCACTTTTAGCAATAATTGACATTATTGTTACTTGTCGCGTGTTTATAAATTGTATTGCATCTTGAAAAAAATAATTTACTTTGATCTAAGTCTGTAATGTTTTGCTTTCTTAAAAAATATCGTATTTTCGCCACAATCAGTGTAAATAGGTTGGCGGCGCTAGTTTCATTCGTATAGCCCCTTAAAAAGAAAAACAATAAACATGAACACGTCTCTGAGTGTGGCAGTAAGTTTTTTCTTCCATCACCACGTGAATCCCCGCTTTAATTAATTTTAAAGTTAGCCGCAGTTAAAAGTGGATGGAACATTTGATTCCCGCGGAACATCGAGTGAACTAGTTTACCAACCCATCGATAACTGCTAACTAGTTGGAGGTAATCGCATCGATGCGAGCAATAAAGCGTATCGATTCCCACGTTGTTTAGCAACAGAGGGAGGAAGACAGTGAGGAATGTTCGAATATATTTTTCGTTGTGGTTGAAATGTGTGACTGGAGGTCAGACAGAGGTCAGGAACACAGACAGTCAACATTTCTTATCTTGTTCTCCTATTTTTTGTGCGTTCCATGAAGTCGACTCGACATAGAAGGCGAAAACCGAGAATTGGCCTCCTGAGCGAATCGTAGCTCAGTTTTTTTATGTGATACGAAAAGGCGGATCACCAGTTGGTAAGCGATTGCCGCCACCCATACACACCTACCATAGGTACTTACCAGTAAAGTCACAAGTGCGCTATAAACCTATAACCCCCTTTCCCCCCAATCAGCCTTCCGGTATCCTCACTCACGAGTAAACTCTCGATAAATCTCGGAAGATAAATACGAGCAGCTTTCGAACGGGAGCTCGTATAGGTTTGAAACTGAGCATACACATCAGGTTTTCAAACTTATGTGCGTATCCTAACATTTGTAACATATCGGCGGTATCATTGTAAAGAAACTTAGTTAGGGTTTTGTTATTGGAATCAACAGCCAAGGCAAATACTGTTATGTATAAAGCACGCAAGCAGGCGGTTCGTCATTATTCCGGTAGATGGCACTATGCATTTTTACACCGCGCAAGCATTGTGTGTCACCGGAATAATGACCCCAAGCCGTCTGCCTAGGGATGGCAGTTGTAAAATAAACTCAAGACAATTCAGACGGAACTGGTATTTTTATTCGACCGTCTCCCTGCCTGGACCTCGAGGGTGCCTTGTACAGTTAACCTCTAAAATGTCGTGCGCCATGGTAGCTCCCAGTCAAGTACATGTGCAACGGCAGTTAACACTCTTAAATGTTTTTGATGACATTTCAAAGTACAATACGAGAAGACGTATGATCACCTGATGGTAAGCGATTGCCCTTAGACACCCAACACCAGCGTAGTCAAAACAGCCAGTTTTCTGTGGGGCCAGTCGAGCGGGCCTATTCAGCCGAAGCTTTACGTCGCTGAGGTAATTTCCTCACTGTGGTATCACAGAGTATGTCGCGATTGCCGTGAGTAGAGACAATAAGCGGGCGCGCGACCGGTGATTGCAATACTAGCTTATCGAGTGCGCGCCGGGTTCGAGAGCTTAAATTAAACGGTTTTTATCGTTATACCCACGGTAGCTTTCAATTTTGTACAAGAAGTTATGAAATGAAGAAAAAACCTGAATTAGTACCGTATCTATGGGCGGCGGTAGGTAATCGCTTACACATCTATACCTACTATTTATAAATAAAGAGATAACTTCTATAGACAACGACAAGGCTTATAGGTAAACCGAAAACACGAAACGCTTGCGCGATGTAATTTAGCACAGCGCCATCTATTAGTTCATTTCTGAATTACGGTCCCGAAGCGACGTGAGGGCGGGCCACTATCAAACAATAAAAAAGTAAAAGTGACAGCATCAGATTTAAACTAAGACTAACTTTAGATCACGTGTTTTTTCTCCTCACATCCTCGGTATTACATTTTCGGTAGATAACAACTTTCCAAATCAGCGGTAGCTTATCTACATAATACTCGACATTCATAAATGTTCTTTATGGACTTAATAGAAATAAAGAATGTTTATTTTCTATTTCTACTGGCGCGACAGATTTAAGTATGCGGAATATAATTATTCTGTTGACTTTAACTGATGAGCAGAATAAACATTACACTTAATGTTTGTGCTCATCAAATCATGACGATCTCGTGTTATGATCGGCGCACGCGCCGCCACGCGCGCGTCGGGAACTAATTAGCGCGCACACGATACTTACCTAGTCCTTATTGCCTGCGCGGAGTAAGCCCCATCTTTATTTTTGATTGGAGTAATCATAAACTATTAATTTTTGGAGTCCCGTAGCCTAATGGCATGACATCCACTTTTTTCCGAAATTATATAGACTATCTTGAAACTTGGTATTCTGTGAACCTCTTTAATATTTTCATACAAAAAACATTTTTTAGGTGTTCCCAAATAAATTAAATAATTTGAAAAGAGTGACTAAGTACCTACTGAGTTTCTTGCTGATTCTTCTCGGTAGAAATCGACATTCCGAATCAGCGGTAGCTTACATTTTGGTAGGTAGAGAGGCTTAACTTAAGTGTTGCAGATGTCCATGGGCGGAGGTTATCACTTAACCATTAGGTGAGCCGTCTGCTCGTTTGTTTGCTATAATGTAAAAACAAAACATAATTGGGTTTGATGAAAAAAAAAGTTTCAATCAGTTAATTATGGGAATTTTATGTGCTTTTCCTATTTTTGTGTGAATATCTTAATGCGATGCACATCTAAATCCTACTAACCAAGTGTCAAAAAGAACCAATAGTTGTTATAGTTTTGAAAATAAGTAAGTAATTGTAACATTGACGAATCCATAAGGATTCCGTTTGTTGCGATTTGGCTACAGAACCCTAAAAAACAGATACCTGCAGAATTAATGGGATCTTAAGCTTTTGCACCGAGCTAAGAATCAATAGCGACTTCATTTATTAACTAGCATCCCCACCATAGGGGTGTACCAAGTAATTTATATCTAAATCGACTTGTTAATCGCTCGGTCCCACACTCCCCGGCCGATTACCGGGCGCAAATATTTGCGGGACTAGCGCGCCCCGCGGCGCCCCTCGATACTCGATCTGTTTGCATGAGATAATAAGTTGTCACGTCTTGTTTGTGGCTTGTAGATGACGCAGTTGACGGATGAAGGAATCCACAATGAGATCATCGTCGTCAATTCAGCCAATAGTCGTCCACAACTAGACATCGTCATCAGCAACCCATTCTTACTCGTCCACAGCTGGACATAGGTCTCCCCTAATGCACGCCACCGTTCCCGATTTTCTACCACTCTCATCCAGCCCACACCAGCCAGTTTTCATCCCATCTTGTCGCAGGGCGTCCAACATTACGCTTCCCGAGTCGCGGTCTCCACTCAAGGACTTTATCGCTCCAACGGTTGTCAGTTCTGCGGCTAATTATGACTTGCCCACTGCCACTTCAGTTTGCTAAATTGGTAGGCTATGTCAGCTGGACATAGGCCTCCCTCAATGTGCTCTATACAGATCGGTCCTGTGCCACCCGCATCCAAGGGACTTCCGCGACTTTCACTAGATCGTCGGTCTACCTTGTGGAGGCCCTGCCACGGCTACGACCTTCTGTACGCGGCCTACCTTTCCATCCCAACGGCCGTTACTTACTTAATAAATAAAATAAATAAAAAATACCTATCATAGTTAAAACTAAAACATGAATGACTAACGCGATGTAATCAATACCCAGCGACATCTATTGGTATGTTTTGGAACTAATACAGAGAGGGACCGGGTCTCGAAACAAAGTCAGGGCGGGCTACTTAGTGAATAAAAGCTATTGATTGTGAGCGAAGGTAGATCAAGTCAGTCTAAGAACGCGCCTTCCATACGGGTCGCATGTTCGAATCCGAGCAATCCTATTTGAAATCTATGAAAACCTACGGTACGTTGACAAAACAAAGCAAAATAGAGTAAACTATTTTACAATTCCTGGGAATAAAAGCGATACGAAGCGATTACAACTTCACAAAGATCGTGTGTTCAGATTTTCCATCAAAATAAACCAAATGCGTAAACAGAGGTCGCGTCGCCTGGCGCAGATCGCTAATAGGCTTAAGGCCGCATTGTATGAGATGTTGAGCGAATTGTGCGCGCGCGCGGATTAGCCTTTGTGTCTCACGTTTGGGTGGAAAACTCGTGTTTTGTGTTATTTCTAAGGTCGGCGGACTTATTCTGGATGATAATTTCAAGCTTAATTTTTTTCTGGAATAACTACTTACATGTAGAGTAAAACACTACTACAAGAATTAACCCTTATAAGTTATAAAGCATATTGAAAGTATAACTATTTTCAATAACCCACCAATAGGTACCAATAGTGGTAACCCACTTTATCTATCATGGTAAATAAGAGCCAAAGATTCAAATCTTTGATAAGAGCAATACCCATTCGAAACTTTGCATTCACTCATGTCTTTACTAATCTTCAATCTTTTCTTTTGCTTCTAAGTATAGATTAGTAAATTTATAAAATGGTATTTTATACACAACAGCCAGGTTTTTAGGTAAATCCGAAAAGACGAGACGCTTGCACGATGTAATCGTCACCTAGCGCCATCTATTGGCTATGTTTTAGACTCGTACTAATAGCAACCCCGATAACGAGGCCGGGCCACTATAAATGCCTAGAAAAAATACTTACAAATATAATTAAAACTAGGTATAATAATACATCGTCCTATCGTCTTAAGTTTTAAAAGTAAGTATCGTCTGCCAGTCAGTCTTGTCATTACCTAAGAATATCTAGTTGTCGTATGTGGTCTAGTAGACTGTTGACTAAAGTTAAATTTCGAAGAATGACCCCAATAGTAAAACGTAAATGTTTTTTTTATATATTTTCATGTTAGTTACTAATAGACAAACCACATACTCTATTACCACAACATTACAACTCTACATAATACGGGCACGGCAGGTGCGCGCTCTCCCACGACATTCAGCGATGTCGAAGACTATGCCCCGCGACGCTACGCGGCGGCTTACGAATCTATTTATTATCTCTTAGCTCTACTTCGCTCAGAGTAGGCAGGTATTTGTGTAAAGGTAGTTACGGGACGTAAGAGGGTAAATACGGGACGTAGGTAGGTAGGTAAGTACGGGGCGTAGGTGGGTAGGTACAGGAGTATAGGACAGAAAAGGTCGCGATTCGAAAATTTTTAAATTAATTGTAAGTAGGTAAGTAAGCCCACCGAATTAGCAAACTGAAATGGCAGTGGGCTGGTCACATTAGCCGCAGAACTCACAACCGTTGGAGCCATAGAGTCCTTGAGTGGAGACCGCGACTCGGTAAACGTAAGTACTGAGTGTTGGACGCCCTGCTACAAGATGGGATGAAGACATTCGAAGGCTGGCTGGAGTGAGCTGGATGAGAGTGGCCGAAAATCGGGGGCGGTGGCGTGCATTGGGGGAGACCTATGTCCAGCAGTGGACGAGCGTGGGTTGCTGATGATGAAGTAAGTAAGTAAAGGACACCTAGGGCGATAATACATCATATATCAATGTGTAACTACAAATAAAAAAAAATACTCGCGAAAAGATTCAACAGTTTAATTAAGTTATTCTGTACAACCTCTATAGGTTACCTATGGACAATGATATTAATGTAAGGTATTTTTACTGCACGCTTCGGCATGAGTCTGCTCGTTTGCCAATTATCACATAAAAATATCGATAACACAAAAAAAATCTATGTTGGATAATATGTAACTATTTTATGTGTATTATATTAAATATTTTTGTACATAAAATTAATTCTATTTATTCCTTACAAACAGATGACCCGCTTGCTCTCTGGTTGCCTTTGCCTCTAGTATAACAAAAATAAAATTACAAACTCTTTCAATAACAAGCTAACAAAACAAAACAACATTTACTACAAATTGTTAATTGCATCTCCCAAACAACAAAACTACATCAATTCCCGATCAAGTAGGAACAGATTGTTTCAAATTAAGTGGCCTCTCCACGCTCAATTATTAACAGAAGCAAACCCCGTCGGTTTACAAACAGTCCGTTAGGGGAGAAACATCATGTTAACTGCACTTCAATGAATAAATAGTATAAAACGTGGTTCAAGGAAATCATAATAATAACATGCAAAGAGTAGCTAAGTAGTCGATAGAGGGGCTAGGGGGTTAGGTTTCTGCCTATGAAGAGGCAGTCGCCGAGAGACAGACGAAAATAAAATATAAGTGACGGGACTCCCAGTTGTGAATCGGCGCCTGCGGTGTGTTTTGTCGAATGAGTAAGGGTACTGCTGAGGCCCAATTGTAGGGCCGGGGGTTTAAAGGTTGGCAGCGAACTATGTGACTTTACTGGTGCTGCAGGTGTCTATGGGCGGCGGTAATCGCTTACCATCAGGTGTTCCGTTTGCTACGACGTCTATCTAAGTGTCCTAGAAGTTAAAAAAAGTATGGTAAAACTTTTTGTAGGACTAATGCCTCCACCATAGTAATCACTGGATTTGATCGCAACTATGATGGCATTAAGCTTAATCACCACGTTGCCTAATGCGGATTGGATCACAAACCCGACCTATTTTCGAAAAATTCGCCCCGCGCCTACGCTGACATGATGAAAAATAGACACCATTGGTTTCGCTGGTGGGTGTTTCTCTCATTTCGTGCAAAACACGTGTCCGTAACTTTTTTGGCGAATCTACACAACCTAGGAGCCAAAAAATATTTTATATCGATAAGTATCTTACTTACCTATTACTGCCACGTTAAAGTGATATCATTCATGAGGAGTAACAGACTGAAAAAAATATTTTAGTGGCTGAAAATTCATTACCTTCAGTGTCTTTTTTGCGATGAGAGAGAAACAATAATTATTTTAAAATAAAGTACAGGATAGTCTGGCGTATTGTTATTTTAGGTAAATCAAGTATCTAATAAGGGATTGTATTATGAATTTAAAAGTTGTAATATTGTTATAATTTAAGTACACTGTGACAAAAACGTTTTGTCGCAAATTTTTTTTCATTTCCTTCAGCACGGCTTGAAATATCGAAAATCATTACGTATACGCATTGTAACTGGATCAAGCACCCCCTCCCACCTTCTCACTTGCCAGTCAGTCGGCCAGCAGCAACGAACGTCCTCCTACGGGCGGTAGTTTTTTTGGGCGACTCGAAAAATATCGCCGAATTCGTGCTTCAACCAAATTCCAAATCATTACCGACGACGGATTCTTAAAATAAGTAGATGTGGTTTTTTTTATTCTTTTGGTCTTATTGCATCCGTAATGTGTATGTTTACAACCATTATTTATTATTATGCACGGTGATCGATTAATTGCTGTCTAAAATCAAAAATAGTTTAAAAAAATCATTTCCCTCACTTTCATTACCCATCGATTACCTTCAGAAATTAACGTGACGGTAATGAAACTTAAATGAAGGTAATGAAACTTAAATGTAGGTAATGAATTTTATAAGTTTTTCTTTGCGATATTAGCCTTAATACGTATATTTATGATTTGTTCTATAACACTTGAACTAACAGTTCACGTATTGAGGTCATTTTATTGCAGCACCATCAATAGGTTCATTGTAATCACTACTAAATATAGTACCATAATTTTCATTACCATCAGCAGTACAGAATTTCATCGGTCGATATCTACGTACATAATGCGTATAATTATATATAAACTACATAAATAGTTTCTGTTTTTGATACAGATTCATAAAAAAAATCATAAAAAGGAATTCATTTTTTTCTCTCAAATGTGCCCGTTTTGCACGAAATGAGAGAATCTACCTGGTACTGTATGAAGTCGGCGCGCTCCTACACTTTCTTTTTACCCATATAGGCATTTTCTGTCCTTCTACAGCCCTTCTGCACTAGCCTTCTCTCTGCCCTCCGGCGCGTCAAGGGCTCAGATGATTATTGTGCCTCCCCTCGGCCCGGCTCCGGCGGAGTGAGCACGCGCAATATGCTCCGAGCGCCCTCTAGCGTCGCGCCGCATCAAGCTTACGGGTTGATTGGTGTTTTATTGTTTTGATGCGTTAAAGGGATTGGACTTTCTGAGTTGAGTGATCATTGATTTTTTTATGGAGTTAGATTTATTATGTGTTGGATGATTTATTCTCCAAATCTTATTCGGGGGAACGGGGGTAAAGGTTGGTAGCGCACTTGTTATTCTACTGGTGTTGCAGGTATCTATGGGCGACGGCAATCGCTTAAGTACCTACTATCTGTGATCCATCTGCTCGTTTGCCACTTATCTCATAAAAAAAACAATGAGTTGTTGGCAGCGTACTTTTGACTATACAAATGCTGCAGGTAAATATTGCACTTAAAAAAATCCTCGGAGGGTTCAGGTGGGACTCGAACCCACAACCTTCCACAGACCGGGCAGATATGCTATCCACTTTACACCATCCGAACTAAGCTGACGAATTTTGTAAGTGCTTAACTCGCCATGAGCTGACGATAGTCTCATCAATATTGTAATGTATACCTACCTACAATGAGTTTCTTCACACACTTTGGGGGCCCACGGGGGCCCCGTATAATCGATACGGCAGATACGGCGGTAGCTACGCCCCTTCTATCTATCTATCTACTTACCACCCATCTCAAAACCTCATCGCGTCACGTTGTCACTCGCGGCTGTCGTCGCTGTCAGCGGCAGAGTTCGCAGCCAATTTGAACCTCGGAGTGCTGTCACGGGGTGACACAACAGGTGATCGAGGGGTAGGAGTTACGAGAAGAGGAGTAAATGTTCAATGTATAAAGCTGTTGTACCCGCGACTTATCTGCGTGGAATATTATCTTTGGGTAGCATTTTTAATTGTTTAATCATTTTTTAACCCCCCTTTCGCAACAAAAGTAGCCTATGTTTTTTCATAGGGTCTTGACCATCTGTATCCTACCAAATACTATAAATAAACTACTTACTGATAAAAAAATATTAACTGATTAAAATATACCGTGTTTAAATACAATTCTTGCTGGGTTCATGAAAATTCAGGCACCTAGTTTTATCCACAACGAAGTTAAGTAGTGCCGGCCGAAAATGGCATGGATTGTTTATCTTTTGTTCTTGGCAACTTGACTTGATAGATATTACTTAAAAATCTTCATCCTGAAGCCAGGCTTTTCATTGCCTACCTCATCAATAAATACTTCACAGAGCTTGTTAAGTAAACCCAATTGTTGTCATAAAGCATATCACACTATACAATCTCACGCTGCCAACTCCACTCACAAAAGGCGAAACCCAACGGTCTTCTAAACAAAACGTTTAATTGAAGTCATTCCAATTTCGAATCTCAACGGCGGCCATTGTCGATGGAAACAATATGGCGGCGCACCCGCCACGCCACTTCCGGGCCTCAATGCGCGTGCGCGTCTCAAAAGCGCAGCGCGATATTTTCTGTATTATTTGGCGCAAATAGCGCATAATTATTTTGGGATCGTGTTACTTGACGTTTTGGCAGTTGCTATTGGGCACTGATTGTCAAACAATTTGATCTAAATTAAAGAAATTAATTTATTTGTATAGAAGTGCCCATAGACATCCGTAATACCTTTAAAGACCATTTCTAAAACGAAATACTGAATTTTATGATTATATCCTACTTCTAACGAAAAGTTGGCACTCAGTATTTAGAGGATGTTTATTTCGAAATGGAGTGGTTCAAACGTTGAGCCGAGACCACTCACTAATCCCAAGTTTTACTTAGAGCATTAAACTTAATGCTCTAAGAAGTTTTAAGACTCTTCCAAGTCACTTGTCCACGTAAAAATTGTCTAATAATCGTAGGTACTGTGACTGCTAACTAAGTAGATAGGCTCGTATTGTACTACTATATTGTTGCTACTGTAGATACTATTATACTGTAATTATTTTGGTATTTGATTTGTTTTTGTGACCAATAAACGTTATCTATCTACCTACTTAGGTAATATCCCTACTTCAATGTAAAAAAAAGAAAAACACAACCAACCTTTGGAAAATTAAAACCTCTAGATACCTACTTATTTAAAATCTTCAATACTTAACCTTCGACCATTCAAGAGCACACTTTCTTATTTATTAATCCCATCAAAGTCATTTTCTGGGCAAGATTTCCTTGTCGCACTACAGTTTGAGAACCAGTACGTGTCAAAGTGCAGGGCGGGTCAAGGTTATAATTTGCCGCCCGCGCACAATGCCAGCCGCCGGAGCTGCCGTTAGTACCGTAGTACAACGCCGCGGGAATTAAAGCTGACTTTTGTAATTTGAAACTCGTAAGGTTCGTTTTCTGTGTGACTTTTTGGCGGTTAATACGGTGGTATGTTTAAATGATTATACCTACTCTCTCTGATTAGAGAGAGACCAACTTTTTATTGTGAGGTTTGAGACTTTAAATCTATAAATAAAACTAAAATTAAAACATTTAGAAAACCCCTGATATTTAATAAAGCATTTTCTGGCTGATGCCATCTTTGGATTTGAATTTGTCATTTTATTTAAGTAAGTACCATTCTTTTTTTTCCATTTGTTGGGAAACAAACAGCATGAAAACAAAACAATTCAGCAAAAAGTAAACCAACACATTTGCCAAAAAATTGATTCCACCTAAAAATTAAACATTCTAAGTACCTAAGTAAGTGCTACTCTTTCTTCTACATCGCTGTAAGCTAGCACATTTTCTTCCAAGGGAAGAAAAAGTGACGTAGGTACATTACGTGTGAGAGGGAGGTGATAAAAATTCCGTTTCGTTTTAAGCTCCCTAGTACTATTACCATCTCGAATGACAAAGAAATGAATAAACCCAGTGATTTTCAATATGGTATTTAATTACACTCAGTATTGCGTTGGACATAATAACATCTTATTTACACTAAATATATCACAAAGTCACGATTACTCATCGGCATATCGCCGAAGTTATCTGTGCAGTACTAATTTCAATAATAACTAATTAGTTAACGTCTGAACGCTTCTCATCTTTGAGAACTACTCAAACATGTTGTCTTTATCATAATAAACGACTTATAATATTCAGGGTGTACTTATCTGTGAATATTTACATCTCTTTCATCATGTCTTCTACCAATCGTTTTGAACAACATATTTTGTTATATGATTTAAGGAAATTCTCAATAAAAAAACAATTTTTCATACAAAGTCGATCACTGTCTTGACGTATTCATTTTGTATGGGGAGTAGAAAAAAAATCGATGAATTTCGAACAATATTTATTGTTCTAGGCATTCCTATAACCACGGTTAAAAGGATGTAAATTTTCACAGATTCATCCTGTATGGGCGTATAGATGTGCCTCTGAGGTTCAGAGTATGTGTATACGTATTTCTTACTTTTACTCTTTGTTATAAACTTGTACTTAACTTACTATACACAACATGTAACTACTTCTCTTTAAATTTTATCTAAATCATCACTAGTGTAATGTCTGAACATTCATCTGCCTAGTCTTATACTGATACATACATATTTACAGTCGTACACCTAAACATTTGCCTATTTGCTATCATTAGATACTAATATACATCTAGGTACAGTCAACGACACAGTCAGTTAAGTTTTAGGTTTTACACCTATATGTCTGTGTTTACTGGGGCTATTTTTGAACGGCAAGGGGGATGTATGACGAGTCGCTGACTGTACTTAATGAGTGCTAATTAGACAAACCGTTAGTTAAGTAGTTTCTGAACAAAACTTCTAAATTCCAGCTTTGAAACTTTGTTTGGTTTGAACGTAAAAAATACACTGATGTATCTGTAATGATAAATTGCTATAAAGGTAATAAATAAACTATTTCTTTGTAAATACAGCAGAAATCTTTTACTCGTAATACTCGTTACCGTTAAATAAATTAAACAGTTATCTTTAATCTACTTAAGGGCCGATTTTTCCATTGTCTGATAAAATTTAACAGACCAATAAAGAGTTACCCGGCGAATTAAAATTGTCTTACATCTTACTATAATTGTATAACATAGAGTGACAGTTACTATAAATTGGATTACATTTTATCGGTCTGATAACTGTTATCAGACGATTGAAAAATCAGCCCTTAATAAGTTATTTATGAAATATCTACAATCGCATACAACGTGCATCAATGTTTCAAGTCCCAGAGGTCTACCCTTAGCTAAACCTACATTTCTTCTACTAGTTATATTCATATTTACAAGTAATAAATAACTCTATAATAGTGGCCCAAGACGGTCAGCTTGTTCCTAAAGGCGTCACTTCAATGCTAACTTCAGTTTGATGCCACATTTAGGCCCGCAAAATGTGTTATATCTATTGTAGATTTCGATCGACCGGGATGTTAACAGGAGGTACATTTGTTCAGTTTTAGGAAAAAACTGACCGTGTGCGCTATTAGGGACCTATATCCAATCAAATCCTCGAACAATTCACTCATTAGCTTCTCCAAAGCTGTTGAAATAGCTCCCGGGTCACAAAAGCTTGGAGAAAAATGTATTTGGAGCTGTGATTCTTGAAGGGTCAATGATTCGAGGGTAGGTTGCCCCTAGAAACGGCCTGAAGGCTGCCCTGCTCGCTTCCTCGGAAGGACTGGTCGTAGCTTCTTGAGTAGACTCATCCTGAGTGTCTAATGAGGAATCGTTATTTGAAGCCCCAACCCCTAGGTGCAACTTCCTCGTGTGTTTCTTCAGGTCGAAGTTTCTGCAGAAACCCTTAGCACAGATACTGCAAGTGAAAGGTTTCCTCTCATTATGCGTGTGCATGTGGAACGTCAGATTGTAAACTTGGTGGAAGGCCTTATTGCAAATATTGCATTTGTACGCCTTCTCCCCGCTGTGCGTCAAGCGGTGGTTCTTGTAATTGCCTTTCTGGTGGAAGCCTTTACCACAAAATTCACACACGAAAGGCTTGTACCCCGCATGGATTCTTGCATGTGTGTTCAAAGTTGACGACCTGTTGAAGGCCTTGCCACACGTCAGACATTTGTGGGGCTTCTCAGATGTGTGTATGATCTTGTGTCGACACAACGTGGATGCTTGCCTGAATCCCTTTCCACATATTTTGCACACAAAAGGTCGTGCTCCCGTGTGGACTGGCATGTGCCTCGTCAAGTTGTAATGGGCATTAAAGACTTTCCCACAATCTCCGCAAGCGAAGCTTTTGTTCTTCGCTGGAGAGGGCGTTGGTCCCGTAGTCGATGAGACAGCGTGGTCTGCGGCCGGGGCTCGAGGGCTTGGTGGTCTCTGGACTGGAGACGACGGGGGAGGTGGCCTCGGCAAGTGGAGCTGATGAGCGTATGTCAACGATACGAGATCTGGTCCGTAGTATAGCAGTGGGTAGTGAGAAACAAGCTGTCTCCTCGCTGCTGGGATGTACTGCTTAAACGCTGAGTCTAGGAGTTGAGCTCCGTAAGAGAGGAAGCCTGGTGGGGGGATGGGTTCGGGGGAGACGGACTTCTTCCTGTCGGGCTCCATGAGGCGGGCGATGGAGAAGTTGAGGACGGGCGCGGTCGGCGTGTCGGGGGACTTCGCCCTCTCCGGCGAGGACTCCCGCGGGCCCTCGGGGCGGGCGGTGGACTGGAACGGCTGCATTGTTGAGGGTTCTTGTCACATCTGAAACAAAGGGAGCTCTGGTGAGAAAGGAACTGTCGCGTCTTTATTCCTATCTTAGAAAACCTTAGTTTGGGATAAGAACACTGGACCTGTGATGTTTTAATTAATTTATCGTTTCTGGATGATACCTACTAATATCAGTCTCATTTCGACCAATGGGATTTTAATAATAATAATAATATTTCACATCACATACATTGGTCTGACTCTGAGATAGGTAGCTCAAGCACCTGTGTTACAGATATCAGAACCAACAGTGGAATTATAATACATATAATACATAGAAAACATACTTATAATACATAGAAAACACCCAGACCAATACAAACAGACGTGTTCATGCACACAAATGTTTGTACTGTGTAATTTTCTTGAACATTGTTTTTATTTTATTTTAAAAGTTAATTAGGTAATTACTTATATCCTCTTTGTGTGTAGCTAAGTTAAGACCGTGAATCAGGCAGATTTTTTGTCAATCTAGCAAAGCTCATATCACGACATTATTCCTACATTGTTTTGTTGAAATAATTAAAACATTCTGCCATTATACAAAGACATATACCTAATGTCTATGACCCAATTGCAGCAACAGCAAAAAACTTCTTTAATTTGAAACGAAACGTCAAAGTGCAAAACATGCATCCCTAAGGGCTGGTGGTGACGCGGTCCCTTTGATACCAAACAACGCTATTCTGCCGTCCTTAGCATAGTTGCAGTAAGTACGCTCTCGACGGTTTCGAGAAAAACGCGGTTAAAGTTTTGGTGCGAAAATCTTCCATAACTCCTTAGTTTATTATCAGATCACAGTGATTGTAACTTTAAATGAAAGAGGGCGTTAGCACCTATGTATTACTGTATAAAGAAGTAATGCCCGTTAATTAAAACATAAAATAAATTCACTATTGTTGTTATACGAAGTACCACTTAAAAATCGCGACTAGAGATCACTTAGCATAAACACAGTAAGTGTGTTTTTACTGTTTTTATGCTTAGTAACCATATAAATTTCAACTATTTATTAGAATATTTTATTGAGTAGTAGTAAAAATTTAATTTCTCTTTCTCGAATTATATTAAAGTGATTGGATGCCATTTTTAGATGTTTAAATAATTCGTAAATGAAAAATTCCAAAATAGTCAAACCGAGCCTGTCCTGCTGCGAGGTGGTGAGAGATATGGAGATGTTATATCTCCGAAACCCTTCTCCGCTGCGCTGCAGGACATGTTCGAAACGCTAAACTGGAAAGATCGCGGAATCAATATTAATGGCGACTACATGCACACCTACGATTCGCTCATACACTCACGGCTGGACTAATCCACCGGTTCAAAGTCGCTCAAAGAGCTATGGAAAGGGCTATGCTCGGAGTATCTCTGAAGGATCACATCAAAAATGATGTAATCCTACAGAGAACCAGAGTCACCGACATAGCCCACCGAATTAGCAAACTGAAGTGGCAGTGGGCTGGTCACATTAGCCGCAGAACTGACAACCGTTGGAGCCATAAAGTCCTTGAGTGGAGACCGCGACTCGGTAAGCGTAGTGTTGGACGCCCTGCGACAAGATGGGATGATGACATTCGAAGGCTGGATGAGAGTGGCCGAAGATCGGGAGCAGAGGCGTGCATTATGGGAGACCTCTATCCAGCAGTGGACGAGTGTGGGTTGCTGATGAGTAGTGAAATTAGCCAAGTAGGTCTCGCCATTGAACTTTAGGTGCAAGACAGATGTCAATGTATCATCCCTATACATTATCAACCAATTTGACACATGCAAAATGTCAAATGCATAGAAACTTGTCATTTTCATCTGTCAATTTACTTTACATGATTATGAATCAGAGTTTAGATATCATTTCTTTTGACGGTGAACTCGAACTTAAGTTAGATTTCAATACGTTACGTTACCATAAACGCAGTATCGCATGATACTGCTTTTATGGTAAGTATAATTTGGATCCTACATTTCAATCATTACTTAGCATACATGCAGTATCACGTCATCTTACTGTCTTTATGTTATGTAACTTGAGGAAAATGATTATGAGATCTGCTAAGCATAAGTACAGTAACGCATTTTACTGTTTTTAAGACTAGACCACTAATATAGTAAATATGTATGCCTACTAAGGAAGAAAACAGTATATATATCTTACTGTAGTTTTGCTAAGTGACTCTGAATAAAAAGTTTGCAGTAAGTGTACCCACTGTAACTATTTTAAGTAAAGTAACAAAAATGCCTGACTTACTGCAAATTTCTAAATGCTAAATTTGGATTGAAAAACGATACAAACAAATGGATTAGACGAAAATGTAGATCTCGTTATCGTGATCACGGCTGTATATGTAACTCAATTTTGTCAAAATGCCGACTTACTGCAACTATGCTAAGGACGGCAGTATTGTCCCACGATCGCTCGCATCCTGCGGGAGTGATGGGCGCCGTCAATGCTCTAATTAATAGAAGTACCTAGTTTGAACGCGAGGCTGTCTGAAAGGGATGGAGGAGTGTTTTAGAGAGTAGTGCGTTGAATGTCGGGCGTGACTGTGTGGTGGAGGTGTGGTTGGGGCCATCTGTCGACATTTCTTGATTAAACGAAATAGTAAAATCTTAATCGAAAATTTATAAAATATAAAGAGTCTCTTATTTTATAAGTATGTTTTCTATGGATAGTTTTTTTCAACAAACCAAATCTACATTAATTTATTTGCAAAAACACATTTGATGCCGATAAATATTATTAAGTCTACTTTATATTACTTAGGTACAGCAATTTTTCTAATAAGAATCCATTTTGTTTTCATAATTTTTACCCGACTGCCAAAGAAGGAGGGTAATGTTTTTCGAGTGTATGTAAGTATGTATGTATGTCTTTTCCTTTGTGACCTCCTGTAGCCTAAACGGCTTGATGGATTTTGATGTATGAGGTATCGTTAGATTTGTCTTGATTACGGGAGTGTCATAGGATACATTTTATCCTAAAAGTCCCACGGGATAAAGACATAATAATATTTTTTCTAAATTTCTCGTCGAAATAATTTAAAATGGTACTTACATATACATAGTCTTCTACATCTACAACATTTTCGTTAAATAAAAACAGCTAAAAAGTTATAAATAAAAAAAATATTATTAAAAAAACAAAATACCCGACTGCACACTAAAAAAAGAGTAAAACAACAAATTTACTGAATATAATTTATAAATGTTGATGGAAAGCATCGCAGGCGGGGAGGGACCACCTTGACCGCCACCAACGAAAATTCTGCTAAATGGTGCACAACCGAAATGACTATAAATAAGCCTCTGTTGGTCCCCGCCTGCGATGCTTTCCATCAACATTTATAAATTATATTCACTAAATTTGTTGTGGGCTTGTTTTATTAGGGTTCCGTAGCCAAAATGGCAAAAACGGAACCCTTATAGTTTCGTCATGTCCGTCTGTCCGTCTGTCCGTCTGTCCGTCTGTCACAGCCGATTTACTCGGAAACTATAAGTACTACAGTGATGAAATTTGATGGGAATATGTGTTGTATGAACCGCTACAAAAATATGACATTAAATAGTAAAAAAAAGAATTGGGGGTGGGGCCCCCCATACATGTAACTGAGGGATGAAATTTTTTTTTTCGATGTACATACCCGTGTGGGGTATCAATGGAAAGGTCTTTTAAAATGATATAAAGTTTTCTAAAAAACATTTTTCTTAAAGTGAACGGTTTTTGAGATATCAGCTCTCAAAGTCGTAAAAAGTATGTCCCCCCCCCTCTATTTTTATAACTACGGGGTATAAAATTCTAAAAAAAATAGAGGTGATGCATGCTAATTAACTCTTTCAACGATTTTTGGTTTGATCAAAGTATCTCTTATAGTTTTTGAGATAGGTTGATTTAACTGTAATTTTGGTTAAGTTTATTATATTTGCTGCTACGGAACCCTTTGTGCGCGAGCCCGACTCGCACTTGGCCGGTTTTTTAGTGTGCAGTCGGGTATTTTGTTTTTTTTTAAATTTGTGACTCTACTGGTGTTGTGTCCAATTGTCCATGGGCGGTGGCAGTCGCTTAAAATCAGCTGGTCAATCAGCTCGTCTGCCGCCTTTCACATGAGGTTCGCGTAGAGGTCAGTATGCCAATATTTTTAAATAAATTTTAAACTAAGTAAGTAGGTACTTATTATGTTGGCCGGGTAAACAAAAAGTTTCATTCAAATCCTCTCCGTAGTTTTCAAGGTTAGCGCAAACAAACAAATCTCGACATACAATACGACTATGAGTACTAATTTCTAATCATGTGACACTCATTCATTCAGACATTCGTTAAAAAAAACAAAACCATTAAAAATGTCATGAAACCCCCGAAGCATCTAACGCACGGGGGTACAAGAGACCCCAATTACGCGTCACAAACCTATTCTTGGCCACACGAGCATATTTGCCGGGTTAACATCGAATTGCCTAATCAGAAAAACAATAGGCTTAAGACTACAGTAGGATCACGCGCGCAGCTACCACGAGCAACGCCGGGGTAACGTACGGGGGCGGTCTATTGGACCCGGTCATTATTTTAAGAATGAGGACAGATTTTTTACTATTCTTTAAACCAATAATTATTCCCACATCTTTTTCAAGCGTTACTTTATTCATTTCGTTAATTTTAGATATGACACGCGTTGATGTCTTTTTCAAGTAGTGTACTTACTTAAATCCTAACTAATATTACTAGTATTATAATATCTGTGCTAATATTATAAATGCGAAAGTAACTCTGTCTGTCTGTCTCTCTGTTACTCTTTCACGCCAAAACTAAACGGATTTGAATGAAATTTGGTATAGAGATGGTCTAGACCCTGAGAAAGAACATAGGCTACTTTTTATTGCGAAAAGGGGGTTGTAGGGGTTGAAAATAATTAAATAATTAAAAATGCTACCCAAATAAACTATTCCACGCGGACGAAATCGCGGGTAACCGGTAGTATTACATTTCAAGACAATTTTTTTTTGTTTTACAAATTTTGGGAAAACAGTCATCAAAAAATCACTAAGGTCCAATTCCAAGTTTTTACTCATACTTAATGTCACTGCAATGCACATAATAATTGCAGTAACTTCAACTTTGTTATTACAGACGGGAATAAACGCGAAGTATTTAGTCCAGTACCACGGCTGCTGTAACACAGCCAACGTTTACCATTATAGTCTGCGGCACGAAACAGTAGTTATGACCTTGAGTACGCAGAAACCAATTTTAATAGAAAATCTTCTTTTTTACAAGTGCACTTCTTTTTTTCTTTCTTTCGTGCCGCCAGATGTAAGAGCAGTGCTTAAAAACTGACGTCGCGTTAATTTTGTAAATAACTGGCTTAAGCAAAATTTACTAACTCTAAATGCAGAAAAAACAATGTACATAAAGTTTTCAATGCGTCAACATAAATCAGCACCTGACGCGCACCTTTATGCTCACGTTTGCACATTCCCCACGTCTGACCTTTGCCAATGCGCAAAAATTGTATGCACTAACAAAATAAAATATTTAGGTATTGTAATAGACCAAACGCTGTCGTTTAGGTATCACATTGAAACATTAAACGGGAGACTACGTAAGCTAATATTTGTCTTTAAGAAATTACGCACTATTACAGATTTTAACACTATTAAACAGGTATATTTTAGCCTAGGTCAATCAATAATAACGTATTGTATTACAACATGGGGAGGCATAGGTAAATCAACCTTAATTACTACTGAAAGAGCCCAACGAGCGGTGCTTAAAGTCGCCACCAACCGCCCTTTCCTGTTTCCTACTGCACTTTTGTATAAAAATTGTAAGGTCTTAACTGTACGACAATTATTCATAATGAGCACTGTCCTTAAGCAACACTCCTCGCTTCCATATTGCACTGAACCTACTAACAAAAGGCGGAAAGATAGAATTTGCTCCCATAACTGTTTAATGAAGCACGCATTTTCTTCCCGTTTTTATGTATTTTTAGGACCTCTTCTATATAATCGACTTAACGCCATAGTGACTATTTACCCACTAACCTATACCTGCGCTAAAAAACAACTTCAGGAAGCGCTCCTGAAGTTGTCCTATGATGATACAGAGAACTTACTCATTGTCCTCAAATAACTAACTATAATATATAATATAATAGTGTAATGTATGTATGTGTGTGTCTTTAAAGTAATAATAATAATATTGTAATTATGTTAAGACAAATTATGTAATTGTTATAATAGTAATATTATTGTTTATAGTAGTAAATTACACCAAGACCTTTGCTTAGCCTGAAATACAGGGCATCCTAGTTCAGGTAAAATATTAATAATATAAGCACTAATTGTAAGACTAATTTTATTGATCATAAGTTTGTGCTAGATTTAAGTTATTTGCAATAAATATTTTATTTATTATTTATTTATTTAATTCCCGTCTACAATTATAATGCAACGCGAAAATTCAAAAAACTAACTTCAATATGAGGCATTCTACATACATAAGTAAGGTATTCTTTGAACTATTTACTATTTTAATATGTTTCTCACTCTCTTTACAATACGAGTACCTAGCATACATAGTATGAATGAATGAATGAATGAAATCTGTATTTGACACAGTAAGACAGAACATACACTAAGACGCAAGAACAAACAATACAACATTAAAAAAATACATAAATTAACACAATGTACAAAAAAAAAACAAAAAGCAACTGTGCCAAATAGTGTCTGTGCCGCTCAGCTTTGGTCGGAGCTAGCCAGATATAGCTAGCGCCGACGCTGGTTTTCAGCGGCTGGCCTAAAACATACATTAGTAAGTATTTAAATGATTATGCAAAATCCAATCAGTATATTGCAAGCAATAAAGGCGAAACGGGGAAACAAATGAATCATATAAATAATAGGGTTAAAAACCATTAAATGAAACCCCGGTCCCCGCGACCGCCAGCATATTCCGCGGGTTAGCGGGGCTATTGTGCCCGGCTAATTGCAGCGAGGGTTGAGTGCAGGCTGACGTGTGGTCGTTAGTACAGTAATTTGCAGGAGAAATTCAAGATATGTTGAGAATGTTGACGCCTAGGGTACGATTCAATCAGCCATGTCGATGGTAGGAAATACCTAAGTGTAAGCAATGATCGAGCAGACTTCTTTTTTGCATTTAATTTCAAACATTCAAAGTCTTTATTTGTGCAGCCCGCGATAAAGTAGATTTATTTAATTATTAGTCAACTGCATATTCGTACGTATACTTATCTTTCATGTAAATCAGTTTAGTGGTTTCTGAGTAGAGAAGTAATAGACATAATAGGTATGTACATTTTCGCATTTATATGAATAGTATGGACTACTATATAATAGATAAGTATATATTGCGGCCGGGGCCCTTGAACAGTAAAGTGTGACGACCGCTGGTCTAGATCATCTGTATACCAAATTTCATTCAAACCCGTTCAGTAGTTTTGGCGTGAAAGAATACTTAACAGACAGACAGACAGACTGATGGACAGAGAATAGAATATAATAGAATAGAAATTATTTATTTGCTTTTGAGTAGGGTATACAGTAGATGACAATGATACATAAATGACCGCCTATTCAGCCGTCAACAACAGCATGCAAACTACAATTATACTCGTAATTTAAAACTAATTACAATGAATAAGTTACTACATACAGTAGAAAAATTCTTGTAGGGAATAAAAACCTTGCCTAATGAGCCATGAGTGCAAGACATTCTTAAATTTACTTAAAGTTGGCATGTCTTTTATATATTGCGGAATATTGTTACTTTCGCATTTATAATATTAGTATGGATTACTCGTAGTATCAGGATATCACATTATAGAGGTACACATATTATAACTGCACGCGTACGAAGTCGCGGGCCGCTAGTAGAGTTATAAAATCGCCGGTTTTACCATACAACAATCGTTTCATGAATGAAGTGTAACGGGAGTCGAACCCACCCTCCGCCAGCTGCAGCCACTCGGCATGTTGGGCCAACACCGTACGAACAATAACCGGAACATTATTGTTTTAAACGTATTGTGCTACTGAAATTGTACTTGAGAATGTATGAGAAATAAGGTTCGAATGGCTCTTTTGGAAATGTTTTGACTTACATTTGTTTCGTCTCTCGAACTTTAGCGTGTTATTGCGTCTAAAGCAGTAGATTTTTTTTATTAAACTACTAGTAGCCCGTCCTCACCTTTTTAGATAGTGTACCTAGTTCCAAAAGGTACCAAAAAATGGCGATTTGAAATTTATATGGAAGGCGTGTTTAAGTGAATGCCGCGGCCGAAGCTTTTGTTTTACGAGTAATCAGTAATGTTTATGATTTCTAATGTCATTTTCGGAGGTATATTTAAGTATTTATATGGATTTGAAAACTGTCACGGTAATGACTTATGAGAAAGGCTCACAAGCATACCTACAGTCTAGGCCCAACAAGTAGGATATCACATTAAAAATTGGTATCTTGATATTAAATGGGGAAGTGTTTAGTCGCTTCACCACTCTGCGCCGGCGATGTGTATCTCTCATAGACAATGACGTCATTACCTAATGCGTCATCTCTACATTATCATGCCATCTCGAGGGTCTCTATCGCCGCCCGTGATCCCGCGGTATCACAGCGCGGAGCCGGCTCAGCGGAGATAACAGATTAGGCACAGCTGATGTAGAGTTTGGGAATGGTTGCCATAGAGATGCGATTTGAATGAGGGTCCTAACTGTTAGGTTAGGTTAGGGCGAGGCATACTGTGTCCCGACATACCTATAAGCTACCGATGTAGAGAGCCTTTTTGGCGCCTTTTTAGATTTAGATTTTTTTTCGATCAGATCGGTCCTGTGCCACTTGTTTCCAAAGGACTCCCGCGACCTTCACCAGATCGTCGGTCCATCTGGTGGGAGGCCTGCCACGGCTGCGGCCTCCTGCACGCGGCCTCCACTCGAGGACTTTTACTCCCCAACGGCCGTCTGTTCTCCTCAATGCGCTATAGTAATGTTTAAACGTTGTTGTATTGTTGTATAGATTAGACAGGCTGCTGAAGTTCCACAATCAGGTGCTGCAAATCCTCATTTGAAAAGTAGCCGGTCCTATCTCACGTTTTAGACCAGCGGTCGTCACACTTTACTACTTACTCAAGAGCCACACATAATTTTATTTTATTTTAATGTGTATATGATAATCTTTTCATACAAAATCGGTCACGTGACTTGGTCATGGGGAGTCGAAAACTCATCCAAAAAATTTGGAAAAGTTGTTGTACAGGAGGGTTGATAGAACACAGATACATCCTGTATAACCTGTGTACGTGGCTAATTGTTAAGATTGCCGGCCGTAGTCGAATATCGGTTGAAAGATTTTTTTTTATCACCCGCTGAAAATGTTGTATCCTTTATTTTCAGAGGTTTTTCATACAACGCTGAGTTCAACAGACGCTGGCTTACCGCAAGAAGAGCGAGGCTCGAAGGAATCAAGTTACCTAACTCGATCAAAAAGTAAGTGGCAAACAAGGTTACGGGATAACTATTATTATTTAACACGGAAATCAACGCGTCATATTTTTAAGCATAATTATGTAAACAATCAAACAGATCTTCAGCTTTAAATATTAGTAGGTAGATTAACCTAAAAGTAT
>CM026299.1:2788042-2910548 GCA_014851415.1 Cnaphalocrocis medinalis | reverse complement strand
ACGACATCTCAGCGATGTCGAAGGTCTATGCCCCGGCGACTACGCGGCGGCTTACGAATCTATTTATTATCTCTTAGCTCTACTTCGTTCAGAGTAGGCAGGTATTTGTGTAAGGTAGGTACGGGTATAAGTAGGTAGGTACGGGACGTAAGTGGGTAAATACGGGACGTAAGTGGGTAAATACGGGACGTAGGTAGGTAGGTAAGTACGGGGCGTAGGTGGGTAGGTACAGGACAGAAAAGGTCGTGATTCGAAAATTTTGAAATTAATTGTATGTAGGTAAGTAAGCCCATCGAATTAGCAAACTGAAGTGGCGGTGGGCTGGTCACATTAGCCGCAGAACTCACAACCGTTGGAGCCATAAAGTCCTTGAGTGGAGACCGCGACTCGGTAAACGTAGTGTTGGACGCCCTGCGACAAATGGGATGACGACATTCGAAGGCTGGCTGGAGTGAGCTGGATGAGAGTGGCTGAAAATCGGGAGCGGTGGCTTGCATTGGGGGAGACCTATGTCCAGCAGTGGACGAGCGTGGGTTGCTGATGATGAGGTAAGTAAGTACTAGACACCTAGGGCGAAAATACATCATGTATCAATGTGTAACTACAAATAAAAAAAAAATACTCGCGAAAAGATTCAACAGGTTAATTAAGTTATTTAGGTACAACCTATAGGTACAGTCAGCCACACATAAGGTTACCACAATCTGTTAAATTTCCTCAATTGATTTTCAACTAATTGTGTTTGGCACTAAGATGACAATCGATTGAAGAAATTTGACAGTTTTGTATACTCTGATGTGTGGCTGTACGTTGGCCAGCACATCAAGTTACTACAATCTGTCAAATTTCCTCAGTTGATATTGAACCAAACACTTTTGACATAAAAGTGAGGTTCGATTGAAGAAATTTGACAGATTGTAGTAACTTGATGTGCTGGCCACCGTACAATGACATTAATGTTAGGTATTTTTACTGCACGCTTCGGCATGAGTATCTGCTCGTCTGCCACTTATCACATAAAAATATCGATAACACAAAAAAATCTACTTAGTTGGATAATATGTAGCTATTTTATGTGTATTACATTAAATATTGTGGTACATACATAAACTAAAATGAATTCTATTTATTACTTACAAACAGGTGACCCGCTTGCATTCTGGTTGCCTTTGCCTCTAGTACATATAACAAAATAAAAAAAAAATATAAGTACAAACTCTTTCAATAACAAGCTAACGAAACAACATTTACAACAAATTGTTAATTGCATCTCCCAAACAACAACCTACATCAATTCCCGATCAAGTAGGAACAGATTGTTTCAAATTAAGTGGCCTCTCCACGCTCAATTATTAACAGAAGCAAAGCCCCGTCGGTTTACAAACAGTCCGTTAGGGGAGAAACATCATGTTAACTGCACTTCAATGAATAAATAGTATAAAACGTGGTTCAAGGAAATCATAATAATAACATGCAAAGAGTAGCTAGTCGATAGAGGGGCTAGGGGGTTATGTTTCTGCCTATAAAGAGGCGGTCGCCGAGAGACAGACGAAAATAAAATATAAGTGACGGGACTCCCAGTTGTGAATCGGCGCCTGCGCTGTGTTTTGTCGAATGAGTGAGGGTACCGCCGAGGCCCAATTGTAGGGCCGGGGGTTTAAAGGTTGGCAGCGAACTATGTGACTCTACTGGTGCTGCAGGTGTCTATGGGCGGCGGTAATCGCTTACCATCAGGTGTTCCGTTTGCTACGACGTCTATCCAAGTGTCCTAGAAGTAAAAAAAAGTATAGTAAACTTTTTGTAGGACTAATGCCTCCACCATTAGTAATCACTGGATTTGATCGCTACTATGATGGCATTAAGCTTAATCACCACGCTTGCCTAATGCGGATTGGATCACAAACCCGACCTATTTTCGAAAAATTCGCCCCGCGCACGCTAACATGAAGAAAAATAGACGCCATTGGTTTCGCTGGCACTGTATGGAGTCTGCCCTCTCCTACACTTTGCGTTTTACCATGGACGTATATAAGGGGGGGGGGGGGGTCAGGGGGTCCGGACCCCCTGGACCCCCCCCCCCCATTGAGGCCTGGTTTAACATAAGGTTGAATCGGCTATAGCCAAGGGCGACTTAATTCGTAATTGTTTTGCAATGTGGGACGTGGGACACCCCCCTTGTCAAAGCTAGGTATATATACGTCCGTGCGTTTTACCCATATAGGCATTTTCTGTCCCACTACAGCCCTTCTGCACTTACCTCCTCTCTGCCCTCCGGCGCGTCAAGGGCTCAGATGATTATTGTGCCTCCCCTCGGCCCGGCTCGGCGGAGTGAGCACGCGCAATATGCTCCGAGCGCCCTCTGGCGTCGCGCCGCATCAGGCTTACGGGTTGATTGGTGTTTTATTGTTTTGATGCGTTAAAGGGATTGGACTTTCTGAGTTGAGTGATCATTGATTTTTTATGGAGTTAGATTTATTGGGTTGGATGATTTACTGCCGCACTTAGGTGCGATTTGACCTATCTTTATCCGACTGTAAATATAGGTATATGGTATAAGGGTGTCATTCCATAGAAATTGGAAATACTTACAATACTTAGGTACATCCTCTTTACTTATACTTACAATACTTACCTCCAAAAGACATAATGTTCATTATCTTATTTCATAGTATTTACGCGTATTTTCACTTAATATAAAGTGTCAACATTTTATATTAAGTGAAAATTAAAGTTAATGAATGACTAACGAACTAATTAGTCATTCTGGCCATGACCTTGGTAGAGCCTGTCTAATCTAATAGATAAGTATTTCTCCAAATTTTATTCGGGCGAAGGGGGGTAAAGGTTGGTAGCGCTCTTGTTATTCTACTGGTGTTGCAGGTACTTCTATGGGCCACGGCAATCGCTTAAGTACTATCTGCAGGTGATTCATCTGCTCGGCTGCCACTTATCACATAAAAAATAGCGCTGTTGTTGGCAACGCACTTTTGACTCTACAAATGTTGCAGGTGTCTACACAATCGCTTATAGTCCGAGTCAAGAAAGTGTAGTATGACCTTGAGTGCGCAGAAACCAATTTTGATAGAAATTCTTCTTTTTTACAAGTGCGCAAAATAACGGTCATCGCTATACTTTCGTTCCTCCAGCTATACTATCAGGTGATCCGTCCGCTCCCTATTACCCAAAAAAACATTTAAGTTGTAGTTTTTTTTGTCACTAACTATTCTATCTATCAGTGGCGTAGTGTGCCTTGTCGGGGCCCCGTATAAAAAAATTTTTTGGAGGCCCTTATACCTATGGGGGTAAAGATTTTCCACAAAAGAAAAAAGTAATTATGAAAAGAAATATTTATTTATCATAACATAATTTAAGGCTTAAGGCCGGAAACGCTTAAGGAGAAATTGCTTTATTGATTTTTTTCATTTATAAAATAAAATAAGTTAGAAAGTTTTTATTTTTTACCTTACACACTTTGGGGGCTCGCGTGGCTTGGGGGCCCCGTATAATTGACACGGCAGATACGGCGGTAGCTACGCCCCTTCTATCTATCTACTTACCACCCATCTCAAAACCTCATCGCGTCACGTTGTCACTCGCGCGCTGTCGTCGCTGTCAGCGGCAGAGTTCGCAGCCAATTTGAACCTCGGAGTGCTGTCACGGGGTGACACAACAGGTGATCGAGGGGTAGGAGTTACGAGAAGAGGAGTAAATGTTCAATGTATACTTCTTTGGGTAGCATTTTTAATATTTTTTTAACCCCTTACAATCCCCCTTTCGCAATAAAAGTAGCATAGTACTTATGTTCTTTCTCATACCTACCAAATTTCATTCAAATCTGTTCAGTAGTTTTGGCGTCAAGGAGTAACAGACAGACAGAGTTACTTTCGCATTTATAATATTAGTTGGGATAGAATCTACAATGAAAAATATCTCCGGCTTTTCCAAACTGTTTTTCTTTTGTCCTATTTTTACTTGGCTGATTTGATCATTGAGATTAGCCGTTTAGTTTAGAAGATTGATCTTTAAATTAGATCCTATGCTCTCAAAAATTAAATAGCTTATCTATTAAGTACCTAAATGTGGTATTGGTCGATGTGGGTCGATAAATAAATGCATTTAATTATGCAGTTATACTTACCTAGAAGACTGACTCTAAATTAAAAAATGTTTTAGTTTTTCCTTGATTCATACATTAAACACTATTTGAATGATTTAAACCTGCACTTATTGCAGACATAGGTCTTCGAGAAGTGCCTCAACTTTGTTTATCAGTCAGTCAGTGAATTCAAGAGTGACAAAATTAGAAAACTTTGACTGATCAAAATAATTGACTGTTTGAAATATGCCATGTTTAAATACAATTTCTTGCTGTGTTAATGAAAATTCAGACATCTAGTTTTATCCACAAGTTCCACAACGAAGTTAGTGCCGGCCGAAAATGACCTTCGAGACTATAATCGTACGATCGTGTCTCTTTTTTGTTCTTACCAACCTTACTTGACAGATATTATACTATTTACATCCTGAAGCCAGGCTTTCCATTGCCTACCCCATCAATAAATACTTCACAGAGCTTGTTAAGTAAACCCAATTGTTGTCATAAAGCATATCACACTATACAATCTCACGCCGCCAACTCGACTCACAAAAGGCGAAACCCAACGGTCTTCTAAACAAAACGTTTAATTGAAGTCATTCCAATTTCGAATCTCAACGGCGGCCATTGTCGATGGAAACAATATGGCGGCGCACCCGCCACGCCACTTCCGGGCCTCAATGCGCGTGCGCGTCTCAAAAGCGCAGCGCGATATTATCTGTATTATTTGGCGCAAATAGCGCATAATTATTTTGGGATCGTGTTACTTGACAGTTTTGGCAGTTGCTACTGGGCACTGATTGTCAAACAATCCATACTAAGTATTACAAATGGGAATGTGTGTCTTGTCTGTTGTATCTTTCTTGTCTTTCTCTCACGGCAAAACGGAGCGACAAATTGACGTGATTTTTTACGTGGTAGTTGAAGGGATAGATAACTTTTTGTCCCTTTCGAACCTCCCATTTTAGGGAAGTGGGATCGCTGGACGAGGAATCCGGCGGTGCAAAAGCTAGTTTTAATCTAAATTAAAGGAATAATATTGTAATATAATTGTTTAATAAATATAGTTCCCAGAAATATATATATATTAAGTAGTTTATGGGTAAGGCACTACCCATAAACATCCGTAATACCTAATAAAGATCATTTCTAAAAGGAAATTCTAATTTGATTATGTGTAGACTGGATGTAGTCCGTACTTAGTATCTTCTTTACGAAAAAGTTGACAACTCAGGTAATTTGAAAGGATGTTTATTTCCAAATGGAGTGGTTCAATCGTTTTGCTGAGACCACGCACAAAATCGCAAGTTTTAAGACTCTACCAAGCCACTTGTCCACGTAAAAGTTGTCTACTTAATACTCTTACATTAGGTACTCGTACTGTAACTGCTAAACGAATACTATTGTGGCCAATAAACGTTATCTATCTATCTACTTAGGTACCTAATATCCCTACTTCAATGTAAAAAAAAAGAAAAACACAACCAACCTTTGGAAAATTAAAACCTCTAGATACCTACTAATTTAAAATCTTTGATACTTAACCATCATCGACCATTCAAGAGCAACACTTTCCTATTCATTCATCCCATGAATGTCATATGCCGGGCGAGAATTCCTTGTCGCAGCATACAGTTTGAGAACCAGTGCGTGTCAAACAAAGTGCAGGGCGGGTCAAGGCTATAATTTGCCGGCCGCGCACAATGCCAGCCTCCGGAGCTGCCGTTAGTACCGTACTAGAGAACGCCGCGGGAATTAAAGCTGACTTTTGTAATTTGAAACTCGAGAAGGTTCGTTTTCTGTGTGACTTTTTGGCGGTTAAAACGGTGCTATGATAAAAGGATCAGTTAAATCAGAGAGCCACTTTTTACTTACCAAATTGCCAAAAATAGTTTCACCTAAAAGTAAACAGTCTAGGTACCTTGGTATTTTTCTACATCGCTGTATAAGCTAGCATATTTTCTTCCAATGTGCTAGCTTATGGATTTAAAGGTGTTTTTGGAAAAACGACCTAAGAAAAGTTTTCCACTCCTGTTCTCAATACTCTTTGTTTTAAATATTGCTTTCAAATAATCGTCCGTACGAATGAACAGACCTACCTGTCATATGCATCAAAAGAAAAGAAAGAAGAGTATACATTAGTAAGAAATGCTTTCGTTTTAACTCTTGGTACAATACAACATTATTTACTATACCTTCTGAAACATACAATATAAGTATTTATTTGCTATTTACTATCATATTTGTAAAGAGTGCTACTATTTCTCTTGCTGATTGCTTCTCGTGTAGGGAAGAAATCGACTCCGAATCGGTACTTCAATTGGGGATGGATAATATTCAGTTTCGTTTTAAGCTCCTAGTATACTATTCTTCTAATGAAATGAATAAACCCAGTGATTTTCAATATGGTATTTAATTACACTCAGTATTGCGTTGGACATAATAACATCTTATTTACACTAAATATATCACAAAGTCACGATTACTCATCGGCATATCGCCGAAGTTATCTGTGCAGGACTAATTTCAATAATAACTAATTAGTTAACGTCTGAACGCTTCTCATCTTTGAGAACTACTCAAACATGTTGTCTTTATCATATAAACGAATAATACCGTTATATTCAGGGTGAATCTGTGAATATTTACATCCCTTTCACCACGTCTTCCATCGTCTGTCATCCCTTTAACCACGGTTAAGGGATGTAAAATTTCACAGATTTTTGATATGCCTCTGAGGTTAAGAGTGTAGGTAGGTAACACGTCGTGTATTTCTTACTTTTACTCAATGTTATGTATAAACTTGTTCTTAATTTACTATACACAACATGTACTACTTCTCTTTAAATTTTATCTAAATCATCACTAGTGTAATGTCTGAACATTCATCTGTCTAGTCTTATACTGATACATACATATTTACAGTCGTACACCTAAACATTTGCCTATTTGCTATCATTAGATACTAGTATATATAGGTACAGTCAACGACACAGTCAGTTAAGTTTTAGGTTTTACACCTCTATGTCTGTGTTTACTGGGGCTATTTTTGAACTGCAAGGGGTTGTATGACGTGTCACTAACTGTACTTAATGAGTGCTAATTAGACAAACCGTTAGTTAAGTAGTTTCTGAACAATACTTCTAAACTCCAGCTTTGAAAGGTTTGAACGTAAAAAATACACTGATGTATCTGTAATGATAAATTGCTATAAAGGTGATAAATAAACTATTTCTTTGTAAATACAGCAGAAATCTTTTACTCGTAATACTCGTTACCGTTAAATAAATTAAACAGTTATCTTTAATCTACTTAATAAGTTATTTATGAAATATCTACAATCGCATACAACGAGCATCAATGTTTCAAGTTCCAGAGGTGTCCCTTAGCTAAACCTACATTTCTTCTACTAGTTATATTCATATTTACAAGTAATAAATAACTCTATAATAGTGGCCATAGTCAGCTTGTTCCTAAAGGCAACACTCCAATACATACTCCAGTTTGAAGCCACATTTAGGCCAGCAAAATGTGTTATATCTATCGTAGATTTCGGTCGACCGGGATGTTAACAGGAGGTACATTTGTTCAGTTTTAGGAAAAAACTGACCGTGTGCGCTATTAGGGACCTATATCCAATCAAATCCTCGAACAATTCACTCATTAGCATCTCCAAAGCTGTTGAAGTAGCTCCCGGGTCACAAAAGTTTGGAGAAAAATGTATTTGGAGCTGTGATTCTTGAAGGGTCAATGATTCGAGGGTAGGTTGCCCCTAGAAACGGCCTGAAGGCTGCCCTGCTCGCTTCCTCGGAAGGACTGGTCGTAGCTTCTTGAGTAGACTCATCCTGAGTGTCTAATGAGGAATCGTTATTTGAAGCCCCAACCCCTAGGTGCAACTTCCTCGTGTGTTTTTTCAGGTCGAAGTTTCTGCAGAAACCCTTAGCACAGATACTGCAAGTGAAAGGTTTCCTCTCATTATGCGTGTGCATGTGGAACGTCAGATTGTAAACTTGGTGGAAGGCCTTATTGCAAATATTGCATTTGTATGCCTTCTCCCCGCTGTGCGTCAAACGGTGGTTCTTGTAATTGCCTTTCTGGTGGAAGCCTTTACCACAAATTCACACACGAAAGGCTTGTACCCCGCATGGATTCTTGCATGTGTGTTCAAAGTTGACGACCTGTTGAAGGCCTTGCCACACGTCAGACATTTGTGTGGCTTCTCAGATGTGTGTATGATCTTGTGTCGACACAACGTGGACGCTTGCCTGAATCCCTTTCCACATATTTTGCACACAAAAGGTCGTGCTCCCGTGTGGACTGGCATGTGCCTCGTCAAGTTGTAATGGGCATTAAAGACTTTCCCGCAGTCTCCGCAAGCGAAGCTTTTATTCTTCGCTGGAGAGGGCGTCGGTCCCGTAGTAGATGAGACGGCGTGGTCTGCGGCCGGGGCTCGAGGGCTTGGTGGTCTCTGGACTGGAGACGACGGAGGAGGTGGCCTCGGCAAGTGGAGCTGATGAGCGTATGTCAACGATACGAGATCTGGTCCGTAGTAGAGCAGTGGGTAGTGGGAAACAAGCTGTCTCCTCGCTGCTGGGATGTACTGCTTAAATGCTGAGTCTAGGAGTTGAGCTCCGTAAGAGAGGAAGCCTGGTGGGGGGATGGGTTCGGGGGAGACGGACTTCTTCCTGTCGGGCTCCATGAGGCGTGCGATGGAGAAGTTGAGGACGGGCGCGGTCGGGGTGTCGGGGGACTTCGCCCTCTCCGGCGAGGACTCCCGCGGGCCCTCGGGGCGGGCGGTGGACTGGAACGGCTGCATTGTTGAGGGTTCTTGTCACATCTGAAACAAGGGGAGCTCTGGTGAGAAAGGAACTGTCGCGTCTTTTCCTATCTTAGAAACCTTAGTTTGGGATAAGAACACTGCACCTACTTATGTGATGTTTTGATTAATTTATCGTTTCTGGATGATACCTACTAAAATATTAGTCTCATTTCGAACCTATGGGATTTTCTAGAACATTTTGTTTTTTTTATTTTAGAAGTTAATTAATTACTTATATCCTCTCTGTTATGTGTAGCTAAGTTAAGACCGTGAATCAGGCAGAATGTTTGTCAATCTAGCAAAGCTCATATCACGACAATTATTCCTACATTGTTTTGTTGAAATAATTAAAACATTCTGCCATTATACAAAGACATATACCTAATGTCTATGACCTAATTGCAGCGACGACAAAAAAACTTCTTTAATTTGAAACGAAACGTCAAAGTGCAAAACATGCATCCCTAAGGGCTGGTGGTGACGCGGTCCCTTTGATACCAAACAACGCTATTGTCCCACGATCGCTCGCATCCTGCGGGAGTGATGGGCGCCGTCGCGTCAATGCTCTAATTAATAGAAGTACCTAGTTTGAACGCGAGGCTTTCTGAAAGGGATGGAGGAGTGTTTTAGAGAGTAGTGCGTTGAATGTCGGGCGTGACTGTGTGGTAGAGGTGTGGTTGGGGCCATCTGTCGACATTTCTTGATTAAACAAAATAGTAAAATCTTAATCGAAAATTTACAAAATTATAGAGTCTCATAATTTATATGTTGTCCATGGAAAGGTTTTTTCAACAAACCAAGTCTACATTAAGTTATTTGCAAAAACACATTTGATGCAGATGAATATTATTAAGTCTACTTTATGTTACAGCAATTTTTCTAATAAGAATCCATTTGTTTTAATTTTTTTTTGAATTTGTGACTCTACTGGTGTTGTGTCCATGGGCGGTGGCAGTCGCTTAAAATCAGCTGGTCAATCAGCTCGTCTGCCGCCTTTCACATGACGTATGTACGCGTAGAGGTCAGTATGCCAATTTTTTTTTAAATAAATTTTAAACTAAGTAAGTACTTATTATGTTGGCCACGCAAACAAAAAGTTTCATTCAAATCCTCTCCGTAGTTTTCAAGATCAGCCCAAACAAACAAATCTCGACATACAATACGACTAGGTTTGAGTACTTATTTCTAATCATGTGACACTCTGAATTCATTCAGACATTCGTTAAAAAAAACAAAACCATTAAAAATGTCATGAAACCCCCGAAGCATCTAACGAACGGGGGTAGCAAGAGACCCCAATTACGCGTCACAAACCTATTCTTGGCCACACGAGCATATTTGCCGGGTTAACATCGAAGCCTAATCAGAAAAACAATAGGGTTAAGAGTACAGTAGGATCACGCGCGCAGCTACCACGAGCAACGCCGGGGTAACGCACGGGGGCGGTCTATTGGACCCGGTCATTATTTTAAGGATGAGGACAGATTTTTTACTATGCTTATACCAATATTTCCATATCTTTTTCAAGCGTTAGTGGGCCCTATTAAGTATGTAATTGCAATAAATTTCCCTGAACATAAGTAATATTTTTAATGTAGGTAATGAAAACATGTGTTTAGACAGTGTCTCGGTGTACTACATGTATTATTTTAAGTGTTTTCTGTGTAAATAGTATATAACTTAAGTACTAATATTATTCACGAATTCATATTTATTTTAATTTTATCTTTATTCATTAATTTTAGATATGACACGCGTTGATGTCTTTTTCAAGTACCAGTAGTAGTAGTAGTTTTTAAAGTAAGTTTTGGTAAGTAGTGGGCCTGTTCTCAATATGTATACGGATAATTTTTGCATAACTTCTACATACCTACGCAATAGTAAGTATGTACTACTTATTAGGATATAAGACTTTGTCCCTTTTTTTTTTTGAAAGTAAGAAAGAAAGAAGAAATGTTTATTTAGTACCAAAATAACAAAAAAATTAACATAGTCATAAAAAAATCACTGAGGTCCAATTCCAAGTTTCTACTGATAATGTCACTGGGTTGTTGGTTTGCTTTCCGTTTTAATATTCTGTGACCACGGTGACTGAACACATACACTGCCAAAAAAATTTACGAACTAACTTCAATATGATGCATTCTATTAAACTGACTATGCAAAATCCAATCAGTATATTGCAAGTAATAAAGGCAAAACGGGGAAACAAATGAATCATATAAACAATAGGGTTAAAAACCATTAAATGAATCCCCGGTCCCCGCGACCGCCAGCATATTCCGTGGGTTAGCGCGGGCTTTGTGCCCGGCTAATTGCAGCGAGGGTTGAGTGCAGGCTGACGTGTGGTCGTTAGTACAGCAATTTGCAGGAGAAATTCAAGAAATGTCGGGAATTATTTTGACGCCTAGGGTACGATTCAATCAGACATGTCGATGGTAGGAAATACCTAAGTGTAAGCAATGCTAAGCATTATGATCAAGCAGACTTATTTTTTGCATTTACATAATTTCAAACATTCAAAGTCTTTAATTTTTTATTAATATTATTTATTATTATTACTTGTGCGGACCGGGATAAAGTAGATTTCTTTCGTACTTATCTTTCATGTTAATCAGTTAAGTGGTTTTTGAGTATAGAAGTAATAGACATACATTTTCGCATTTATATGAATAGTATGGACTACTATGGATAAGTATATATTGCGGCCCGGGCCCTGGTGCTCACATTGTTAAGTGGGGCCCTTGAACAGTAAAGTGTGACGACCGCTGGTCTAGACCATCTGTCAAAACAACTGAACGGATTTGAATGAAATTTACCAAATTTCATTCAAATCCGTTCAGTAGTTTTGGCGTGAAAGAGTAACAGACATACAGAGAGACAGAGTAACTTTCACATTTATAATATTACTAGCGGCCGCCCGCGACTTCGTCCGCGTGGAAAAGTAACTTTTTACCCCCCTTTTAACCCCTTACAACTCCCTTTTCGGAACAAAAAGTAGCCTATGTCCTTTCTCAGGGTCTAGATCATCTGTATACCAAATTTTATTAAATCCGTTCAGTAGTTTTGGCGTGAAAGAGTAACAGACAGACAGACAGATAGACAGACAGACAGAGAGACAGACAGACAGACAGACAGAGTTACTTTCGCATTTATAATATTAGTATGGAAGTATGCATTAGTATTAGGATATCACATTATTCACATATATAACTGCACGCGTACGAAGTCGCGGGCCGCTAGTAGAGTTATAAAATCGCCGGTTTTACCATACAACAACCGTTTCATGAATGAAGTGTAACGGGAGTCGAACCCACCCTCCGCCAGCTGCAGCCACTCGGCATGTTGGGCCAACACTGTACGAACAATAACCGGAACATTATTGTTTTAAACGTATTGTGCTACTGAAATTGTACTTGAGATGTATGAGAAATGAGGTTCGAATGACCTTTTGGAAATGTTTTGATTTTGATTTGTTTCGTCTCTCTCATTTTAGCGTCGCTGTGGGAGAGCCACGCTTCGGCATGAATGGGCCGGCTCGACCGGAGTGATACCACTGCCTCACAGAAACCGGCGTGAAGCAGCCCCTGTGCTGTGTTTCGCCGAGTGAGTGAGGGTACCGGAGGCCCACCCGGGGGGAAGGGGATTAAAGGTTGGCAGCGCACTTGTAACTCCACTGGTGTTGCAAGTGTCCATGAGCGGCGGCAATTGCTTACCATCAGGTGATCCGCCTGCTCGTCTGCTACCTATCACATAAAAAAAAAAAGTGTAATTGCGTCTAAAGCTGTCGCTTTTTTTATTATTAAACTTCTAGCTTTTGCCCGTGATTCCCACTTCATTAAAATGGGGGATTGAAAAGGGGGAAAAGTACCCTATGTTACTCTCCATCCCTTCAACTATCTCCACTAAAAATCACGTCAATTCGTCGCTCCGTTTTGCCGAGAAAGAAAGACAAACATACAGACAGACACACTTTTCCATTTATAATATTAGTATGGATAGGTTGGCTTGACCACAATTGCACCTGATGGAAAGTGACGATGAGGTCTAGGATGACACGCGTTTGCCTAGAAGATGCCTGTTCACTCTTGCCTTAAAGATGTCCAGATTATAGTGGTTTGGAACAAGGGGCACGCTTAGATGATGATTGAGGATTTTGACAACAAATCGACTGCCGTCTGACCTTCGCAACCCTTTAACTAGCCCAACTGAATCATGGTTACCGTTTCAGAAACTATCCGGAACGTGTAGGTTTCCCTCACCGTCGAACTAATGGTAGAAATATGTAGGAAGGCCAAATATTTTAAAATTTGATTGGATTTGAAATGTGTATGGAAGGCACAGAAAACCGGCGTGAAGCAGCCCCTGTGCTGTGTTTCGCCGAGTGAGTGAGGGTACCGGAGGCCCACCCGGGGGGGAAGGGGATTAAAGGTTGGCAGCGCACGTGTAACTCCACTGGTGTTGCAAGTGTCCACGGGCGGCGGCAATTGCTTACCATCAGGTGATCCGCCTGCTCGTTTGCTACCTATCACATAAAAAAAGGCGCGTAAGTGAATGCTGAAGCTTTTGAAGTAGATTACGAGTAATCAGTCATTTGTATTTATCTGATATCATTTTCTTAGGTATATTTAAGTATATGGATTTCAAAACTATCATGGTAATGACAATTTTATGCGAACAGCCCACCAGCATGCAATCCAAACCAACAAGTAGGTTATTACATTAAAAATTGGTATCATGAATGAATGAATGAATATGCTTTTTATTGCACACAAAACAGAGGTATAAAACTTAAAACTAGTTATAACAGGAGTACAACAAAGGCGGCCTTATCACTATGAGCGATCTCTTCCAGGCAACCTTCTTGATAATATAGGTATGTGTTTAGTCACTTCACCACTTAGAACAGGAGTATATGCAACAAAGGCGGCCTTATCACTATGAGCGATCTCTTCCAGGCAACCTTCTTGATAATATAGGGATGTGTTTAGTCGCTTCACCACTCTGCGCCGGCGATGTGTATCTCTCATAGACAATGACGTCATTACCTAATGCGTCATCTCTACATTATCACGCCATCTCGAGGGTCTCTATCGCCGCCCGTGATCCCGCGGTATCACAGCGCGGAGCCGGCTCAGCGGAGATAACAGATTAGGCACAGCTGATGTAGAGTTTGGGAATGGTTGCCATAGAGATGCGATTTGAATGGGGGTCCTAACTGTTAGGTGTCCGCAGAAGACCAGCGTCCAGGCTTACTATGTCCCGACATATAAGCTACCTATGTAGAGAGTCTTTTTGGCGCTTTTTAGATTTAGATTTTTTTTAGATCAGATCGGTCCTGTGCCACCTGTATCCAAGGGACCCCGACCTTCACTAGATCGTCGGTCCACCTGGTGGGAGGCCTGCCACGGCTGCGGCGTCTTGCACGCGGCCTCCACTCGAGGACTTTTTCTCCCCAACGGCCGTCTGTTCTCCTCAATGCGCTATAGTAACGTCTTTTGTAAAGTAGCCTGTCCTATTTCACCTTTTAAGCTATCGCACCAAATTTCAAGCCCAATCCAAAGCGGAAGGGGGTTAAAAGGTAAGCAGCGCACGTAACACCACTGGTGGGTGGCGGTAATCGCTTACCATCAGGTAATCCGTCGGCTCGTCTGCCACCTACCTATATCATTAAAAAAAACATTTAAATGGGTTCCGTAGTTTTGGCGTTAAATACGGACAGACGGAGTTACGATTATAATATTTATTATGGAAGTTTAAAAGCAGATTGTCGAAATTTTGTGGCAAAAAACACTCCGGCCCTCCTCCTCAGCCGCATTGAAGCAATATTCAGCCAATAACCTTCTTTCCTCCCCAGTAATAAGGCATAAAATCAAATAACGACTGTGCTTAAATTATTCAACAACTCTTCGTAAGCGAATTGAGGGCCATTGAGAAAATTTTCAAAGAAAACTCAACTCTACTAGCTAAACTTAAAGTTTATTTTCTTCAAGCGTTAATTTTCTTGTAAATTTTAAAGTTTGTGTATTTTGAGACGTTTTTTTAGGGGGTTAAGGTGCATTTTCGAGTGTGGGGTACAGACGGCTCTACATTTGATGAGGTTGATGGTATTAGACATGTTGAGTTATTAAATGGGCCACTTGTGATGTTTAATATAGTGCTTATCCCATCTGTGCGGAGGGTGGAAAATCTGATTTAACTTAACTGATGATGACATAAATGATTGAATTTTAAAACAACAAGAAGCAGAGTGGTTTAGACCGTGGTAGAGCCACGCGCCAAGAATGGACCGGCTTGACCGAAATGATACCACGGTCTCACAGAAAACCACACCGCGGTATATGACGAAGCGCCGTGCATGTCTTTCGCCGAGTGATGAGAGCACCGGACGCCCAATCGGATGCGGGGAAAGGGGTTTAAGATTGGCAATCCACTCGTGAATTCGCTCTAGTATCCAGTTAAAGCCGTGGTATCACTCTCACTCCGGTCGAGCCGGACCATCCACGCTGAAGCTTGGCTCTCCCATGGTGAAATATAGCTATCGATATTATTAATCTCTAGACACTATGCCTTATTGAAAGCGTATAAAGAAGTGATCCTACCGCGCTGTCATTCGTAGTTTTACAGCTAAGTATAGATATTTTGAATCGAACATACCATCGAGGCCGATATAAGTATTCCGAAAATCACTCATACTACAGGTAGTCATAGTACAGGAGTCGCCCTAGTTTGAATCAAATCAAATCAAATAATTTATTTGCATAATATAGGTATACATGCCATACATAGCGGTAGCTTACATAATATTTGACATTCATAAATGTTCTATAAGGACTTAAATTGAATAAAGAATATTTATATTTCTATTACATACAGGTCTTAAACTTGTGTTTGTGTCTCTCTATATTAAGCCTGAGACAGGCATGCAAATTTAAATATAGTTATTTAGTAAGTAGGTATATCTACTTTAAAAATTCAAATCAAATTAATTTAATTACAATATATGGATCATAGATGTCATTATTATTATTACATGACAACATACAATTGTCACCGAGGAGAAAAAAAAAATTAAAGAAAAAGAAATGATATGTCATAATAATTACCTACATTGATTTATCAGTCAGAAAATCGTTTACTGCATAATAACATTTGCCAATAAGTAATTCAGTCAGCTTTTGTTTTAAAAAGCAGGTTAATTGGTGTGATGTCTGGCGCATTTATTATAAGCTGATACTTCACTCATCAATTTGTTCATATAATATACAATAAAATAAATGCCAAAAAGAGCTTTCATTGGCGGCGACACAATCATAACGCGTTCACACTGTATCCAGGGTTTCTATGATCGAAGTATACTTAAGTAGCAATTATTTACAAATCCATAACCGCGCACAGTTGTCCCGCTAATAGCTGACGTTAAACAGGAATCGACCCCGCACCCTCCGACAACCAACAGCCGACAATCGTTTAATCCGCAACAAACAATCAAACAACAAATTATTTCAAATTCGGTACACTCGCCAACAGAATGACTGTAACAATCAATTGCTTAAAGAGAAATGACTACTTTAATATTTAAGGTACAATGAGGGGACACATGTAATTTTATCAAAAATTTGCATTTAAAATTTCACAAAATAGGAAATTCCTTTAATCTTAGACCTATCTAATGATTATGGTAGAAAATGCGAGAAAAATACCTACTTTTTTCGTACTTTTATTAATTTTTTTTTTTTCATAATTTTAATCTACCAATTTGTTGGCATGATAATCATGTAACTATTTAATGTTAAATTACAACTTTCTAGTGTTAATAATCTCTTGGTGAAAATATAAGGATTCCGGAAGGGACACCGGAACCCTAAAAAACTAAATTAAAAGTGCCTATAATTTTGTTTCGCAGAATCTGACCTAATGATCATATCACCCCTTGATAAAAAATATTAAAATTACTTAATTAGTTCTTACTTAGGTGCTCAAAGAGATAACGTGCAAACAAGGCTACCTTATTGCTTTGAGATAATCTCTTTGAGTTAAAATATTCGTACAGAAGAAACGAAAAATAAATAGGTCACATAATTTTTCGTTATTTCGTTATTATTCTGTACGAAATATTAATTAAAATAAGAGCAAAGGTAGACTTATATCACCTTTCACACTTTCTGTTTCTGTATTTTATTTTATAATTAGCGGCCGCCCGCGACTTCGTCCGCGTGGAAAAGTAACTTTTTACCCCACTTTTAACCCCTTACAACCCCTTTTTCGCAATAAAAAGTAGCCTATGTCCTTTCTCAGGGTCTAGAGTTAGACCATCTGTATACCAAATTTCATTTAAATCCGTTCAGTAGTTTTGGCGTGAAAGAGTAACAGACAGACAGACAGACAGAGTAAATGCGAAAATTTATAATATTAGAATGGATTTCTCTGCCGACGACTGTACAAGGAAATTGAGAAAACCGCGGTACTTGCCTATGCAATCCGCGTATTATTTCACTTTAACCTGCCCAGCGCCCCTGACCCCCCCGCCAGGGCCAAGCCAAAGGTGTCCTCAAGCGAGGGAAGCTCTGCGTACTCTGGCTGATTCTAATGACTGCTGTCAAACCAACACGTAGATTATGGGATTGAAAGCGGGACGGGTGATCGGGCTGGGTGCTAGAGAGGGAGGGAAGAGCGCTGACGGCCGTCTGTGACAGGTCGGGACCTCTAATGATCGGATTTGCGGGGAGTAGGGGTGTACAAAACGACATTAAATGAAATATGATTGAAAGAAACTAGAAATATACTTATTTTTATTTAGAAAGCTATTAGTAAGGATAATTGAGGTTGAGGCCTGAAATTGGCAGATTCATTGATAAAATGACAGAAATTAAACCCGACTACATACTAAAAAAATATAAAAACACGCTATTTTCTTGTTTCGTATTTTTTATTTTTTGTGTGTTTTATTTTTTTACTTTCTTTTGAAAGAATCTCTATTTATTAACTACTTTTTGTGATGTGATGTATGAATTTTTGTGATGATTAGGTATGAGAATCAACGAAGGTAACACATGTGTAACATAAATTGATGATTTCCTCTTTTATACGGCTAAAAAAAACTTCAAGCCCACGTGCCAACCCTACCCTTGATCCCAATGGTTCGGTAATGACGTCTTGAGTTGACAGATGTCGCCGCGGAGTTTGATGTGGTTTGATTGCTCCGAAATAGCACCAACAGCACCCAATAGCACCAAGAGCACCCCATAACACCGGGCACTTTTGTTGTCCCGTACAGCGCGCCGTTTCTATAGATAATGCAGAAATGGGAAAAAACTGACGGATTTAAGTTCAATTTGGCAAATAAAAAAAGATCTCGAGTGGGTTATAAAATTATTTGGGATTATTGAATGATTCGAATCTTAGATTACACAATAAGTGCTTAAGGATGACAATTATTTTCTTTTTTTCACTCCGTAGGTAGGTAGATACTCGTAGTGCTTCCTTATGATATTTTATAAAATATTCGCATACCAAATCTAACTATAAAGAAACGTCATACGAGTTACAAGTAAATATAATTATTACCTATTGATTTAAATCTTTGATTATTATGAAAGGATTTAATTAAATTGGTTATATTTTTAAATATCTTTTGGAATATTTTAAGTGGCAGGTCCAAGTGAAGTGATGAATATTCAATCGAAAATTTATTGGAAAAATGTCACAGATTTGTAAGTAGGTATAATAATAATGTCATTGTAAATGAAACCGAATCGTAAGTTGGTCAACTTCCAGGAAATAACAACCGGTGCTGCAAAATCGACCTGAAATACTAACCTAGGCTAGAACCCAGGCATTTTCGATTTAAAAAAAACATTGTATTAATAATTTTTTGTCAAGTAGCAATGGATTCCTTCTCATCAATTCCACCTTACCAATAACACTTATCGCCTATTCTATGGTATAAGCAAACATCATCCCCGGTCACCCGGAGCCCGCCGGGAGTCGAACCCGGCAATCACGCGCCGCAAATATTTGCCGCTAGGGGCCGCCGCTGTTTGCCCGGATTATTGTCCTTAGAATAAATACGGAGTATGGACTTATGGAAATACGTTGCGGGTTGCTATTGCAATCCATACATACTGACATACTAATATTATAAATCGATACCTTAAATCTCAAAGGGCGTAATCACCATTTTGGCCAAAATGACTTTTGAATGCTATCTTACTCCATTTTTTTTTCTCTATCGATCTGTATTATCAAAGTTTTAAAATTCGCAAAAAAGTGGTGATTACAGCCCACGTGTTTACCGTCGATAATGCAAGAATTTTAGTCGTAAATACCTTTAAAAAAATCATTATTAAGGTTTCGGTCGATACACCAGTTAAAATTATAATGACGTGAAAAATACTGACTATCGAATGAGGCGTATAGGACAGATATGTGTAACAGTGGCGTTTACGACTCGAGTTACTTAAGAATTTAAACAAAATAAATAAAGTAAGTGGTAGTAATACTGCATAATGAATATCGCGTTTAGTCCGGTTTCTATAAATTCTAAAATAAAAACGCTCAGACATGCAATTAGCAAGTACTTTTACTACCCATACGTAAGAAGAATTACTCTAGTGTCAGTATCCTAGACGAAAATGAGGAAATACGAAAATGAGCAGAATATACCACTCATTTCCCCTCGTCGAACCGAATCGTATCGATGTCTGTGATTAAATTCTTGTTAATATAGTGAAGTTGACGTCTTTTATTTCTTTTTGCCCAACAGTACTCCTATTAAAGATTGTTAATAGCACGCAAAACCTGAAACATAAACAAAGTGGCGGGAGTTTTGCTAGCGCTTAAATCTTATGTAGATCAATCCTAGCTTTAACATTTTTAAAATAAACGTTTGTTTTACTTCTTTGCACAGTACTGGTAGAAGACTTATTAAAATTTAAGCTCTAAGTAAAAGTCCTGTCGATGCAGATATTGTTTATACTAATTTAAAAACAAAACAAAATTATAGAAATCAATAACTTTCGTTTGAATTTCAAACTAAAATGATTGCGTTTGTATAATTGAAATAATAAAATCGTTTTCATTTCTGTACTTGCTATAAATTTTGTAATAATGAAACTACCCGTATTTGTCTCTTAATTTGTATCTTCCTCGAAGTGTTTTTTACTTATAAAAAACCGAAAATAGCTTTTTAAAATGCATTTTCTATAAGTTAACTAGGCTGTTACACCATAGCATAGAGCAGAATAGCCTTTTTTTCAAGTCGTAAACGCCATTATACCATAACTTATTGCAGAACAGCCTTTTTTTTAGGTCGTAAATGCCAAGTTGTCAATATTTTTTTTGGCGTAATCACAAATCAGTTTGGCAAACATTGGTTGTATTTTGAATACCATATAACTGTGTTATAAAGCTCTCGAACTCGATAATTACATCCAAATTTCATTTATATGGCATTATTAGTTTAAAAGTTATGAATTTAATTCTTAGATTTTTTTTTTGTTTCGGCTCTCCTGAAAAGTGATGATTTGGTGATTACGCCCTTTGAGATTTAAGGTATCGAAATGCGAAAGTAACTCTGTCTGTCTGTTACTCTTTCACGCCAAAACTACTGAACGGATTTAAATGAAATTTGGTATACAGATGATCTAGACCCAGAGAAAGGACATAGGCTACTTTTTGTTGCAAAAAGGGGGTTGTAAGGGGTTAAAATGGGGGTAAAAGTTACTTTTCCACGCGGACGAAGTCGCGGGCGGCCGCTAGTACGCTATATTTAGCGAAATAATAATATATTCATAGCGAAAGAAGGTACACGAAATACTGGACTGCCTCGGTGGCGCAGTGGATCGCAATTTAAAGCGATAGCTGCGCTTGATGTCCCAGATTCGGTCGGGCCAAAAATTTGTACCTGAGTTTTTCAGTTTAGAAATTCTCAGTGCAAGCCCGAAGTCTGGAAGTTAGCGGTCTCCCGTGTCTCGGAAAGCACTTTAAGCTGTTGGCCCTGCACCTAATCTCTCTTTCGGTCGTGCCACACTGGTGTCAGTGTCCCATCGAATTATGAGAGTAAGGGAATAGAGAGGACACCTGTGTTTGCACGCACACGTAAGCACAGTATAAATATCCTGCGTACATGGCTGATCGTTGAGATTGGCAGCCGTAGCCGAATATCGGTTGATAAATAGTAATGAAAATGTTAAAATTACATTATTACATAGGTAGGTCATAATAATTTAGATTTATATTATTTCACTGAATCAACTAAAACGTAATTAAATAGGATCATGTTAATGCATAGCAACCAATTTAAGTGGCTAGGGTTCCGTACCTACCTCAAAAGGAAAAAACGGAACCCTTATAGGATCACTTTGTTGTCCGTCTGTCCGTCCGTCCGTCCGTCCGTCTGTCAAGACCCTTTTTCTCAGGAACGCGTGGAGGTATGAAGCTGAAATTTATATCAATTACTCAGATCTACTGTCCCTTGAAGCTGTGAAAAAATCAAACTTCTAAACCAACGCAATCAAAAGATACAGCCGTTTATGCCGCAAATTTTCGACATTTGCAAGGGAATCAAAACCTACAGGGTGCTTCCCGTGAACTCAGAATCTTAAAATTTGGTACGAAGCAACGTCTTATACTTAGCATAGATAAAGAAAAAATTACGAAAACCATAAATTTTTAGTTACATCACATAATATATATTTTTTAATAATTTTAAACTTACTACCCACATCCTCATAAACTCGTAGAGGTACCTATTAAATTGAAATTCATACCAAATACTCAGGTCTATAATACCTTTAAGCTGTAACAAAATCAAACTTCTATGTCAACGCAATCAAAAGAAACAGCAATTTAAGCTGCATATTTTGAAACTCACAAGTACTCGCAAGGGAATCAAAACAGGGTACTTCCAGTCGACCTAGAATCTTGAAATTTGGCATGAAGCAACGTTTTATAGCACACATAAAGGAAAAATTCCGAAAACCTTAAATTTTTAGTTACATTACAAAATATATATTTTTTTTAAAATATAAACTTATTAAATTTATGCTCCTCCATCTTTCCCCATTGTAATGTTATGAATTTCATTTTGCAATAAAAAATACCATAGTTATGACTCGATTGTCGTAATGAACCTTGCAGGTTTGTACGGAACCCTCGGTGCGCGAGTCCGACTTGGCCGGTTTTTGGAGTTCCAAAGCCAATGGCAAAAACGGAACCAGATACGGACAGGTGATTTATATTAATTGTGAGGATTATAAATAAATAAATTCACACAACATCTCATACATTGACCTTACTCCTTACTAAGTAGCTTAAGCACTTGTGTTACAGATATCAGACAACAGAATACTCTGTACTTAAATACATCACAAATATAATACTTAAATACATAATTATATAACACCCAGACACTGAACAAACACAAGTGTTCATCACAGGAATGTTTGTCCAGGGTGGGGATCGAACCCACGACCTTTTGGCGTATGAGGCAGGGATTATGAGATAAATATTTTAAAAATCCTTCTATGAAAACATATAGGAAAGTATTAACAATAATTGCGAAAAGTGGTCACTTTAAGCAATAATTATGAAGGCTAAGTATATAGTATAGTCGCGGTGTCGCGGTGCGAGTTATAGATTATGTTTTATAAGGTCAGTTGTGTAAAATCGAGTAAGTATTACCTTTATCGAGTGTCGCTTTCATTCTAAGGGTGCGATGTACATAGTTATCCTAAAATAACACAACTTTACTTTACCCACCATACAAAATTTAGGCACCACATAAAATCTCATTCAATCCTACGCTCACGTTGTGAAAGTAAAACACCTAATTAAGTATAATTTGAATACCTGACACCTATCATAAAGGGTCACTCCCTAATGTGTAGCGCATTGTCAACGCGCCCGCGCCGATCCAAGCGTAAGTTATAATTTTCACACCCTCTCGATTGAAACTCGGTGGACTATGGGAGTGAGCACAATCCTCGGAGGGAAGCTCATGAGGCAAAGAGCAAGGACAATGGGAGGATATCGCTTGAGAGTAATGCACCTGGGGTCAGGTGGGAGGAAAAAAATAGTGATGTGAGTTTTAAATAGAAAGATTTAAATAAATCATTTAAGTAGCCACGGCTTTTACCAACCATCCTGAACAACATTTAAGTAGGTATTGTACGACTTTTGAAAGCTCGCAGTATTTTTTTCGATTAACCATATAAAATGAGGGAGAGACATGGCGTTCCTTTATTTTATAAAGTAAGAGTTCTGATGGACTGCGGTAAGAAAACACAACTTCTAAGAAAATGTCTCTTTGCCTAATATTTATAAATAAATAAATTCCCGCAACACCTCATATATTGACCTGACTCCGTACTAAGTAGCTTAACCACTTATGTTACAGATATCAGACAACAGAACACAAAAATATAAGATTTAAATACGTAATATAACACCCAGACACTGAACAAACACAAGTGTATAGGTAATTAATTGCTCCAGGGCTCTAAAGCGACGCTATAGACGCAACTGGGAATTATACGTTAAGATGAGAAGATGATGAGAGATGAGAGAGTTGAGCCTGACATCAAGTTTTGATCAATTCATTTTGTGTTCCTTTACTAAAATTCAAAAAAAAATGATATAAAAAAAATCACAGAGCTTTGCGATAAAATATAAGTAGCTCATCCCTAAATCATACAGGGTTAGTTATCAAATTAGCCCTCGTCACCTCTAAGCAGCGATTACCCTCCCTCGGAGGGACATCAGTATTCACGCTCGGAGGGAAGCCCTCAGCTCACTCCCGCACCCATACATAATGTGGCCATCATTTATGGGCATAAGTCGTGACAAGTTATGACGTTGCGTTCTTAGCTAATTCAAGTGTGTCGGTTGCGATTTTGTTCTAAGATTGGATTAAAAATTGTTCCGCGACAAAACAATTTACAGTTATGGCTTTAATTTCGGGTTACGACGTTTGGTTTGGCATCCATTTAGATCTCACTTATTTTGTCGTTAAAGTCAACAAGCAATTTAAGTTATCATTAGATAACTTTATTTGCATAAAACATGGTATAATTTATAACAGCTGTACTTAGTTTATTTTCAATAGGTACTTCATTGATCACAGTCGTGTTTTGCAATAGATCTATTGCATGCAATATGACAAATTGTACTTAATTATTTATTTATGTTAGGAGTTAGTTAATAACTAGGCTCTTATTTACCTACATGGATTTAATAAATTGTAAATGAAACGTTTTCATTACTAACAGTTAATCTTGAACCAACACCGTCTACCTAAGTATATGATATTTTTTTGGCTTTTGAGCTTTTCACAAACAATCATCTTAAACAATATAACTTGGCTTCCCATAACTGGAATCATATAACTCCGGTGCCATGCTACCAAGGAATCCTGGATTCTGGGTAGGTACACTGCCATAACAGAATTACACAGACAACCTATCAAGAGTTACACAGACAAACCGACAAACCGAATTCTTTAGGCGTCCGCAGTGAAAGTGTTAAAGCTTTAACACTTTCACTGCGGACGGCTTATGGATATTATCGCCACTAATCCTTCCGCAGCAGACTGACGGACGGCGATATATTTGCAAACAGTTCCTGCCCAATATCCTATTATATGGACAGGCAGACCGACAGGAAGTTGGACAAAACCGCGCGAGGGACGAGTAAGCGTAATGTTTGTGATCTCAACACTAATAAATCAGATGGGCCGCATGCTCGTCTGCCTACTAAAGCAATAAAAAAAAATTAAAAAAATTAAATATGTAGGTACTCGGGCGGGTATGTTAGATTACTAACATTATAAAGTAATTTACTTCATTTTTGTAAAAACTTGTAAACTTGTCGCCTAGGTATAAGTACATATGTCATCTTTTTTCGATCTTACACTGCTTGTGGTTTTTACATAATATCAAATTAACAGCTTTGCTTCTTCCAACACCTTTTTTTGGGTAGGTAGAGCGAAAATGAAACTCCATTTGACTATAACATTTCAAAGCTATCGACTCCTTTTTGTTAGTTTGTTGATTAATGGTAGAATCAATGTGTTAGAATTAGCTAACAATGCTGATTTCCTTTATTTTCGACCTTAAGCGTCATAACATCCGCTGTCTGTGCCCTTTATTTATGTCGACATAATCTTATGAGCTAATTTTTGCGTTAAAAATGAATTTATGATTTAAATAGGTAGTTACCTAATCGTTTTGTTGTTTGAAAATGCCGATTTTACACGCGGGGACTGCTTTAATAAATTATAAATCAAACGTTTTTGTTACTACAGTTAATCTTGAACCAAACAATTTTTTTTTGGCTTTTGAGCTTCCAAACATCATCTTAAACAATATAACTGGTTCCCATAACACTGGAATTATATAAATCCGGTGCCATGCTACCAAGGAATCCTGGATTCTGGGTACACTGCCATAACAGAATTGTCTATCAAGAGTCAAATCAAATCAAATCAAATCAAAATCACTTTAGTTCAATTTAAGTCCTTACAGAACATTTATGAATGTCAATTTTATAATCTACTGCTGATTCGGAAGGTCAATTTCTAACCGAGAAGAATCAGCAAGAAACGTCAGGTAGAACTTAATCTCTTTCAAATTTGTTATCATCAATTTTAAAAGAATTAAATAAAATTTAAATTTCATAAGACATAACACTGTGTAGGTGAACAGTTTATCATTTCCACAAATTCTTGTCATTTAGGTATTCTTCAATTGTATAATAGGCCATTTGCCATCAATAAGATTTAACTTTAGATTTAAATTTATATTATGGGTAAATCAACAAGGGTTTGTGGTAATTTGTCTAAAAATTTTAATGCTCATGCCGACAAATTAATTACCAATTCTTATGAAGTCTGAGATTGGAACAGCAAGTTTGTGTTTATTTCTGTGTATTAGGCCTATGCTTATCAGAGTTCTTCGGTAATAAATTGAGATTTTTATAAACATACATTATACAGTCAAAAATATACTGTGATGCTAATGTTAAGATGTTGATTTCTTTGAACAAATTTCTAAGCGAGTCTCGTGGTCTAAGTCCGTATATGGCTCTGACGGCTCGCTTCTGTAGCACAAATATGGCTTGAATGTCAGCCGCAGTTCCCCACAAGAGTAGACCATAAGACATGACGCTATGGAAATAACTGAAATATACAAGTCTTGCTGCTTCAATATCGGTCAGTTGTCTTATTTTTCTGACTGCATATGCAGCTGAACTGAGTCTTCCAGCCAGAGCTGCAATATGAGGGCCCCATTGTAATTTTGAATCTAACCTAATGCCCAGAAATACGGTAGAATTAATAACTTCAACATCTTCATTGTTCATATTGATCCTAGTGCTGACCTGTCTTACGTTGGGCAATGTAAATTTAACACATTTAGTTTTTTTAGCGTTTAGAAGCAAATTGTTTACAGTGAACCAATTTAGCACTGTGGGCCTGAGAGCATTATTTACAAAGAACCTCCATCGTCAAAAGTTATCTTGTCTGTCTGACCTAGTTTTAAAAATTGGTAAAGGAATGTAGCATCTCGCACATAATACTAATTCACACAGGTCTTTAGTAGGTAAAGAAGGTCATTACATTATAAAATAAACAGTAAGGGCCCTAATTCGAGGGCCCTGAGGGCACGACCCAAGTTGATAAGAGGGGACACCGAAAGAAGCAATTCCATTAACATTGACTTTTAAATTCTATGCACTTAGGTATCGACCGTATTAAAGCTCAAAGAGCTGTCTGGGGAGACCGTAAGTGCCCTGTAGCTTCATTAATAAATGGTTTGGTGATTAACGCAGTCAAATGCTTTAGAAGAAGGTCGCAAAATATACCTACAGCATCTTGCTTAGGTTTGCCCATGCATCAAAATGTGCTTGATGAGTGCAACTCCTGCCGTAGTAAGATCTGCCCTTAGTAAATCCAAATTGTTTATTATGTAATAATTTATTGAGATTAAAATGACCCAATAATTGATTGAATATAATTTTTTCAAATATTTACTAAGGGCTAGGTAGGAGTGATATCGGTCTATAATTAGGATGGGTCACTTCTATCACCTGATTTGAACAGTGGTAGAACCTTGCTATATTTCATCAAATTTGGAAATTGACCGATATCTACGCATTCATTAAATATAACAGCTAAATAAGGGGCAATAATGTTTATTATATTTTTTAATATTTCTACTGATATACCCCACAAATCTTCTGTTTTCTTTATATTTTACTTTATGAGTTACACAGACACACAGACAAACCGAATTCTTTAGGCTCAGCTTTAACACTTTCACTGCGGACGGCTTATGGATATTATCGCCACTAATCCTTCCGCGGCAGACAGACGGACGGCGATATATTTGCAAACAGTTCCTGCCCAATATCCTATTATGAAGGACAAACAGACCGACAGGAAGTTGGACAAAACCGCGTGAGGGACGAGTAAGCGTAATGTTTGTGATCTCAACACTAATAAATCCAATTAAATATGTAGGTAGACACTTGGGCGGGTATGTTAGATTAATTCAAATTCAAAGCATTTATTGCATATCACATTACAAAACGAGGTTACAAGAGGAGGATTACTAACATAATTAATTTACTTCATTTTTGTAAAAACTTGTAAACTTGTCGCCTAGGGTATGTCATCTTTTTTCGATCTTAGACTGCTTGTGGTTTTTACATCAAATTAACAGCTTTGCTTCTTCCAATACCTTTTTTTGGGTAGGCAGAGCGAAAATGAAACTCCATTTTACTTTATGTACTTAACCTTTCAAAGCTATCGACTCCTTTTTGTTAGTTTTGTTGATTAATGGTAGAATCAATATGTTAGAATTAGCTAACAATGCTGATTTCCTTTATTTTCGACCTTTAGCGTCATTACATCCGCCGTCTGTGCCTTTATTTATGTCGACATAATCTTATAAGTAGAGCTAATTTTTGCGTTAAAAAATGAATTTATGATTAAATAGGTAGGTACCTAATCGTTTGTTGTTGAAAAGGCCGATTTTACACGCGGTGACTGTTAAATACTAGGAAATCTCACTATTTACTCTACTTTAATAAATTATAAATCAATGTACTTAATAGGTAGGTACTTAGGCCGAAGTTGAATATATAGGAAACTAATTTGCGCTTGTGGCGGTTAAATGCAGCTGTGTCCAATTAGCGGAAATGATCGCCAACTTTCGTTAGCAGATTTTAGGCAAAGAAGATTTTTGAAGTAATTTCAATGAACTATACTTAAAGCTTTCTGATGTTTTTTCAGGCTTCCTTTCCGAATATGTACTTGTTTGATCGTTTTGATCAATAGATAGATAAAGAGAATTGATCTAGTTGGTTTTATAATATATTTAATTAAATATTGAAAAAATAATTGAGGAATTTCGTTTCGTCCATGTTAATGAAATTAAGTGCTTTAATTGTTTTATATGCCGGTTAATAGTTTCATGGTCCTTCTGAGCCGGATGAATGTTTTACTAAGCAGACATTGTCGATATATGCAAGTAGATAGGTACCCTCTTATTTACCTAGCCTTTCCTATTACCTAGGTAAGGTATGTAGGTACATGTATGTAGATTTATATGTTAGGTAATTGAATAAAAGTATTTGGTTTTTGAAGAACCACTGTTTGAGGTTTGTTCGTACCTTTTGGGGGGTACAAGAACTGCATCAAATTCAAGAAAATTGCAACTGAAACACCAACCTGCCAATCAAGGTCCCGCTTCACCGGCCACCCATCACTTGTCAAACCACCAAACACTTCACTGGACTTCCAAAAGTGAGCATCCGTGGGTCATTGCACTACGAAAAGTCCGAAGATGGCGACCGCGACCGTTCCAAATTCAAAATTGGTGTGACGTCGGAATGGCGCGCAAGTGGCCGGCAAACACGGCGCGGCCCGCCATTCGCAGCCCAAACGACGAGCGGGCTTCAATAATTCACAATTTCGACCAACAGCGACGGCCCTACGCCCCTCCCTCTCACAACTACCTAAGCGAACTCTCCCCATCTCGTTCTTTCTTGATGCGCATTTCTGCCCTGGGGTGCGCCGACCTTCTTGCACTAACAGATTAGGTATGATGTCGTCTCGCTCGCACTCATTAGGCGGGTGTAGTCTAGTGCATTATGCAGGATGTTTGGCGAGCGTTTCGTGAGGTTTGCGCAGTCCGACAGAGTAGGTAGGGACAGAGCCTGGGATACACCGTAGGGTACGAAGATTTATGATGCTAAGGTTTGTAACCAATTGGGGCATGTTGTGGTTAATTGTTTTGGTTCCGCCATTCGTTTTTTTTTCTAAAATGACAATCTATTTATCGCTACTCTATTTATAAGGGCATGTAAGGGTAGGTCGCTAATGTTAAATACCTACATTAGCGAGCTACCCTTTACATGAAAATAGACATTAGTCAAAGACACTTCAAACAGTAAGTAAATCACCGGTGTTTTATTAAACGGTTTTATTTTTTATAGGTAAGTTTTCTCTGTAAACCTACATTGAAGTTTATTTTATTTAAATATTTTGCTATTAGGTGGGAATTGTACCTACCTACCTCATAATCGCCTCTATAGAATTATTATTGAAAACGCCAGTTAAAGACTACATAGGTAGGTAGTTGTTAATTTTAAAGAAAGTTGTCCACGTTACAAAAGGATCAACTCATTTACTTACCTATATGTACTATTAAGACGTAGGTATTCTGTGCCTATATGTAGAACGGTTGCCTAGTGCTTAAAGTTATACAATTCTATTATTATTCAGGTAGTATCGGAACGGGAAACTATTTCTCACATTATTCTATCTAGGCTTTACCTACCTACCCCGTATTAAGAACAACATTATTTTGTCTTCATAATTCTATTTTAAATTCCGACTTTCATATGAGTCTAGCTCGAATATACCTATTAGTACAAATGTTACCTACGTCAGCTACACGTTTACTATTAATAAGTATTCAATACCAATTATTGTAAAATGTATGATTTACTAGCGGTCACCCGCGACTTCGTCCGCGTTTAGGTACCTAATAGTATCTTTGGGTAGCATTTTTAATTTTAAATAATTTTCATACCCCCTTTTAACACCTTTTTCGCAATAAAAAGTAGCCTGTGTTCTTTCTCAGGGTCTAGACCATCTGTGTTCCAAATTTCATTCAAATCCGTTCAGTAGTTTTGGCGTGAAAGAGTAACAGATAGACAGAGTTACTTTCGTATAATATTAGGATTAGGATAACTGCCACGAAAATGAAATGTCGGTGAATAAGCCATTATTGCTTAGGGTTTAATTTTTTAACTTTAGGTTGATAAGCGCCCGAACTTGTACTATTAAGTATTCTGTGCTTTGGGTCACTACTAATAATGCCTAATCGTTTAACCATTGACCTACTCATTTAAATAAATCACCTTGGGTTGTGAACGTCACACGGCAGTCGCTTCATTGTAATAAGTATTAGCTAGTAGACTCTCCGAAACCTGAATCATGGTCGAAGCGTACCCCGGCCTGTGCCCCGGGTTCGCGACGGCTTTGGACGCAACAGGGAAGAACATGCTGAAATTATGATGATGATAATACGTGTACTTTGAAGATAAATGTGCAGTTAGTAACAAAACAATATTTATTTTTCAATCCCTCGACGACGATAATAAGCCGCACTTCATGGACGGTTTTAAACAGAATTACTTCTACTATTATGTATTCTGTGACAGAATCTTTAGGGAACTGCTTATAGCCTACTAACGACATCTATCGGTTGAGTTCGAAACTGTTATATCACAGTGGCAATGCAAATAAGTTGATCTGTGTTTTATGTAGGTGGTGTTAGTCGTTTTTAGTTACAGCATCGAAAAAGCCGTCAGAGGACTTAAAAGCACACGGGATTTTTAACAGAATCTTAATCCTCTTTCACTTAATGTGCTGTATCTCTTTTGTTTGAATGTGACAGGTATATTATCATTTATTATAGGAAGGTTCGTTATAAGTCACAAAACAAAATACAAAAACACTATTTATGGTTGTGTGTGTAAAGTAGCACTAAATAATTAGGCACTGAACGCAGGCTGTCTAATTCGCATTATAAGAATGTTGCGTACACATACACGACTAGGAAACGTGTGTGAGAGAGACTCGATAAGCTATACAACTAACATGTAGGTACATCAATGGACTCTACAGCATAAATATCAGCTAGATTCGATATTCTGCATCTATTTCAGTCAATGTGTGCATCCATATTTATCTAAGTTGCGCTATATGTCAGTGTGCCTGTTGTGGCGCCCAACGTGTGGGCGAGTTCATTTTGGCACCCAACGTGTGGGAGTCTAATATGGCACCGCAACTGTGGGTGTTTTGTATGGCGCCCAACGTGTGGGTGAGTCTAATATGGCGCCCCAAGTGTTGGTGTGTTGGCGCCCAACGTGTAGTTGAGTCCAATATGGCGCCCCAAGTGTGAATGTTTAGTATGGCGCCCAACGTGTAGGTGAGTCTAATATGGCGCCCCAAGTGTGAATGTTTAGTATGGCGCCCAACGTGTAGGTGAGTCTAATATGGCGCCCCAAGTGTGAATGTTTAGTATGGCGCCCAACGTGTAGGTGAGTCTAATATGGCGCCCCAAGTGTGAGTATGTTTAGTATGGCACCCAACTGTATCACCTACCGTGTGGGTGGGTATATTACCTTTATTAAAATAGAATGGAGTTTGCTATTAAAATATTGGAAATAAAACACAAACAATTTATTTTTAAACCAACTTTATTTTTAGCTAAAATATAATAATTCATACATGAAAGAAGTTCCCTAATTACTGTAATAATACCGCGATAATACAAAATGAATAAAACGCAAAATACAAAAAATATGAAATAAAAAAGTAGCTACCACATAATACTTGATTGTTAAACTGATAAAACGGCTTAGTGCGGGTTTGAGCCAAGTCCAAATATAAAACCTTGAAAAACATAACTTCAGATCTTAACAATATGAAAGGGTAATGGAAAATGGTCATTGGACGGTTGCCGAATGAAAGGAATCAAAAACACAACGATTCAATAATGACAACAGTACAATACAAAACTTAATACATTGCCAGTCACGTGTCGGAGTCAAACATACAAAACTAACAACAGATATGTTAGGAAAACTCATCTAATGGCACTAAAATTTGTTCTTTCTACAAACAAACGAGAATTTAGGAAAAGACTCACTCAAACACGCAACTCGCTTTATTCACGAGTGAGAGTGACAGCTGTCAAATTTTTGCCGACAATATTAATCAACACACTACCCATTAATACACTAATTAAGTCACAAAATAAAAACCACAACTCTATCCCAAATTTTGACAGCTGTCACAAACGTCACCGCGAATGGCAGTGGAACGAAACGTCAAGACCAGAGAGAAGTTGGTGGCGGGAACAAACAACACTTTAAACGCCGACTAAACACCGATGATTATGTTCACATAGATTGCTTAATTGTTTTACAGTCAGTGTTCCTTATACTATGCTAATATGGCAAACGGACCCATGATATGCAAACTCGAAAGAGGCCGCGATACCACACAAGCGGGAAGAGTGAAATGAAAACCTAACTAGCCTTAAACTACAGTATTTTTCAATTCGATTCCCCTAAAATACTTATTCAATTGTATATTTAGCCATTTAGAAGCCCATTTATTATAAAACTTTAAACTGCTGAATACTGATATACTTTTTAAATGTGAAAGCCGCTCAAACATAATGCTATCTCCTTCAAAATCAACATTTTGACAGGGATTACAAAATGTGTTGACTCTCCAAGAAAAATCGATTGTGTTGGGTAAAATCCGCCATTTTAATCAAGTTTGACAGCTGTCAGTCAGCCATGATGTTTTCCAAGAATAATTATTAACCTGGACTTTTATTTGACTAAATGCACAATTATCTGTAACCAAAGGAATGTTGAAATTGTATAAAATACTATTTTATAGTTACATACAAACACTTGAGTTATTTTAGTAAAATCAAGATACCTATATGATTCTTTTGATCTATGGTCTGGCGAAGATATGCGCATTCGCATATCTTCGCCTTTCTTAAACTGAACTGTTTGATTACTCAGTCACGATTTTTGGAAAATTGTATTGAAAAATACTCTATAGGGATGACGCTCTCTCCCGTCGATCCCGCGTTCATAGTGTCAAATACTAACATAGCCACTTAGTACCTAATTGTTAGTAAAAATTCCCTTAACGCATTCAAAATATATATATAATTATATAGTTCATAATAGCTGATCCTAAACAGATACCATCTGTATAATGTGTATATCGTAAAACTATGTTTTTTTTTTTCAAATAACTCTGTGCCTAATATACATTTAAGCCGATTTTGTTTGAGAAGCTCGTAAAGGTAGAAGTGTTTTTGGACTTTTTTTTTCATTCCGTCAAATGACAAAACGTCACACTACTCGAGAAAGCGTTTGTACCACAAATTAAAAAATAAATGCATTTTTTGAACAAAATTCCTATTTGTACTGAACTTATTGATGTGGAAAATACAAAATGGCGTCGAAGCGACGGATTTAAATGGAGAGAGTTTAATACTCTGATTATAAATGTGTGTAGAATAAACTGACAGATGTCAATGTGCAGTTCCCATACATCTTGACCTTTTTCGAGATGTCAAATGTCAGAATGTATGAGAACTTGACATTTACATCTGTCAGTTTAGTCCACATAGTTAAAAATCAGAATATAGACTTCCAAATAAATACGCAGTCAAATTAATTGTAATCGTAAACGAAACAGGGGACGGAAAATAAAACGCAAGTAACAACGACGCCATTTTGAATTCTCCATCTTGAAAATAACAGCTGTTTAGTGTTAGCGAGTTAGAGCGACCGTGAAGCATACCTTAGTTAATCAGTATTATACAATAGTAATATCTGACCGCTTATAAGCTAAGTTATCCTTACTCCATACCAAATTACAACGACTACTGGTTTTATTTTATTACATACAATATTTATCGTTTTTACTTCTTAATTATATAAGAAATGAATAGAAAAAGACTTCAAGAGACCTCTAAGAACAAACGTGTACTACAAAGCAAGCCGTATAAAGTTTTTGATATGATCATTTTTGAGACCTTACAAATAATCTACAAATAAAACTCGCTGCTCGCGCCGGCGGACACACCCATCGAAATGACGTCATCTATTAAAAAGAAAAAACTCAAAAAAGTTTTAACTCAAAAAATATATATTACGCTTTGTGCGTAAGTTTTTGTGCGACAGTTATTTAGAAATACACGTTCTTAACGGATATATTTTACTAAAATCTGTACATTATTAATATATTGGGATTTTCGTGTCTTTCTTCATCAAAAGCCCGATTATTAAGTACAAAAAAATCACAGAAATCTAAGCAGTAGGTGTTCACATCTACTGTATCAAATCTACTGAACCCAGTATTCGTCGCATACATTTTTCTTTCCACTCAACTGCAACTAAACCAAAAAAGTATTACGAATACAGCAGTTCATTTTTATCTCAAAGTGTATTTTACCTTATAGTAAGGGTAGACGAGCAGACGGGTCACCTGATAAGCGATTGCCGCCGTCCGTAGACACTTGCAACACCAGAGGAGTCACAAATGCGTTGCCAGCCTTTTAAAAAGGAATAGTGTAGCGTGTCAAGCCAAGTTTATGCTTTTTTTATGGTCGCAAATCTACTAATAAAATACGTGTGTGTCCGTCGCCTGGGCAGCGTTGTGCCTAACATTGTGCTAAAGCGTTGCACGTCAAACTGATGTATAATAATAAAAAAATCAATTCCGTTGTCCGTCTGTACTAGGGAAGGCGTCGCGACGCAACTGACTGAGTTCACATCACTTAAGGACAAACAACCACACATTGGAGTTACCGCTGTCGAATTTCTTAATTGATACTGTACGCAATGTGATTGACGTTAAGGTGAGAATCGCGTAAATATATTTGACAGACTTGAAACCCAATATGTGAGTTGTCTGTACATTTGATTACGTACAGACTTTGTGATTACAAAAAAATAGGGTTATATCATTTTAAATATTAGGTAGGAGATGACAGCTGTCATTATGAAAGACTAATATATATTTTTTTGACATAATACAGTGCGACAAGACATTTATGGTTGACAAAAAACTTTAATGCATGCGCTAGCTCTTCCAGAAAATCTTGCAACTAGCGCCTTACCTGTACTATGAATGAGTACACCCAGGCCCGAGACATCTTTCGAAAGAAATATTTTCCAAATGAACCCTATCGAACCCGGAGCACCTTATTGGGCGCAATACCTTAACCACTGCATCATCCAGATCCTCATTGACAATGGGGCATGTAGTCAACATTTTGGACTTAATCCCGATGTCCACCCCCTGTTTTTTTTTACATTATAGCGGACAGACGAGCAGACGGCTCACGTGATGGTAAGTGATCACCGCCGCCCATGGACATCTGCAACACCTGAGGCATTACAAATGCGTTGCCGGCTCTTAAGAAAGGAATAAGCCCTGCTTGATCCCGGCAGGACAACGGAAATGCAAATGTCAAAAGGTCCTATGAATATTACTGTTAAGTTTTTTCATCTACCATATCCTTGTCGCACTGTATATAAGAAAGAGATAGTAACTCTATTTACAATACTTAATCTCAATAGAAGCTACCGCATATGAAAAATTCGCTACATAGGCAAACTGTTGAACTGAGATTCAACTTCAACAGCATTGGTTGTTTCGAACGTTAAATTGACATTTTGACATTCCAAACTGACCAATCACATTGTAAATTCCTCTGTCCGAAATAGCGCCATCTAGCGGATTTTTCATACAAGATAGTTCCAATTACATAACAGACGTAGAAATACTACAATACCGTTGATATTAATGATAAAATCATTATACTCAGTTACACACATCATCTAGCCAATTATTTACTTATACACACATACTAAATGTTTCATAAAAAACTGTGTGAAAGAGAAACTGATGTGAACTCGGCGTTGCGTGCGCGTGTGCGAGCGAGAGGTCCGAGCCCGAACGAGACGGTAGCGGCGCGAGGGGGACGCATTACATCGTGCTGTTGTCCCACTCTAGCTGGCTAATGTTCCTGTACTTGTGTTGCTTGCCCGGCAATACTGGAATAAAGAGTACAATATTATTAATGTTTTTTTTTCTATTAAAAATAATGACCAAATTAATAACAACCTTTGAAATTATGCCTTTGACATATTTAAGTGCTCACAAAATAGGTTATAATCACGTGGTGGCGTGCATTAGGGGAGACCTATGTCCAGCAGTGGACGAGTGTGGGTTGTTGATGATGGTGATGAGGTAGGATAGGTTTAGCTAAAACTGTTCGTCTGTGAGTGTGTATACTTTGTGTAAATGTCAAGTTTTAATACATTTTGCTTCTGTCAAATTGAGTGATAATGTATGGGGATGACACATTGACATCTGTCAGTTTACTTCACATGATCAAAAATCAGAGTGTAGTTACCGTGGTCGTCGTCGTCGTCGTCGGACGAGGAGTGGTGGTCGGAGTCGGAGTCGGAGCACGACTCGCCGTCCGAGCTGTCCGCGCCCGCGTGCCGCGCGCACGACCCCGACGCCTGCGGGGAAGATACGACAAACTCAGTGACAGCACGATATCAATCAGAGACAGTCTTAAAATTGTGTATGCCTGAGACAGAGCAGAAACTTGCTGAGCTATTTATTTATTTATTACATCACCAACAAGATTAACATCAGTGCAAGATACAGTAAAATAATACAACAAACAATTTTAAACGAAATCTTACGTAGAGATGACAACGTCATGCTATAAGTCTATAATAAAAAATAATAGTTTGTAAATTAAAGCATTTAATTTATTTTTACTTTTTAAATTTTGCTGGATATTTGTCACATTGTATTTAGAATAAAAGTAAGTAAATGTATGTAGTACTTATACAAAAAATACAATTTCAGTTTAATAAGTTGAAGCTTCAAAATTTGCATGAGTTGCAAGATTTCACCCGAACATAAAAACATTGTAAGTGAAATAATGATTTTCATTAAAATCAAAATCAACTATAGTCGGGCGGGCCGCTTTAAAGCTCGATTTGACACAGGTCAGACTGACAGCACTAGTGAGGGACAACAGTAAAATTGCCGAAGTTATTTCTACTTCATAATTAAGTAGTAATTAAAACAAAAATGAATTTAAAAACGTTTACTTCTTGAGGAGGGACTTGTGACTCTATCGGGTGTTGCAGGTGTCTATGGGCGGCGGTCATCGCTCACCATCAGGTGATCGGTCTGCTCATAACACAAAAAATATTGATGATTGAATATACACTGATGATGATTGTATTGAAGTATCATTTGTAACACGATCTTTTCAATAAATTGTTTTTTTTTATATTATAGGAAGGCAAACGAGCAAGCGGGTCAACTGATGGTAAGTGATCACCGCCGCCCATGGACATCAGCTACACCAGAAGGAGTGCGGATGCGTTGCCGGCCTTTTAGGAAGCTATAGGCTCGTTTCTTGAAGATTTGAATGTCGTACCGGTTCGGTATTTATTTCTTACCTCCTCCATGGGGTTGACGGTGATGGTGAGCGCGGAGTCGTCCCACGCCATCTCGGAGTCGCGCTGGTCGCGGCGCGGCGGCGGCGCGCGGGCCCGGGTTCGGTTCCCGCGCGTCACCCGCGCCACGCCCACGCCCGCCAGCGCCACCACCACGCCGCACGACACCACGCCGATCAGCAGGGCCACGTGGTCTGCGGGACGGGGCATTCATCACTTTTGAGGGTTCCATAGACGAATGAAAAAAACCGAATCCTTAAGGGGCTATATCGACGAAACTAGCGCCGCCAACCTATCCTATCCTACCCGAAAGTGACAGTTTTTAGCGATAATGAACTTTATTGTTACTTGTCACGTGTAAAAAATATTGTTTAACATCTCGAAAAATTCAATTTTACTTGCATCTAAGTCTGTATTATTTTACTTTCTTAAAAAACATCGTATTATCGCGCAACCAGTGTGAATTGGTTGGCGGGGCTAGTTTCGTCGATATAACTCCTTAAAGTTTCATCAGGTCTTTGTCCATCCGTATGTCACAGCCATTTTTTCCGAAACTATTAGACTTATACTGTTGAAACTTGGTAAGTAGGTGTATACTAAAATTCAAAATTTTTTTCGTCTAACTTATACTTGTGGGGTATGGCTAGTCTTTAAAATTACATTGAGGTTTCTAACATAATTTTGTTCTAAGCTAAAATTATGAGATCTAAGTTTGCGTGACAAACGTTTCCGAAGTGGAAAAAAGTTGCCCCGTCTCCTCCTCCCCTAACTGAACTTTAACAAAACTAAAATAATGATATATCTAAAAAATATATATATCTTGTACATTACCATTAAAACTACCAACGAAAATTGGTTTGAGCGAGATCTGGTAAGTTTTTTTTAATACGTCATAAATAGCAAAATGGTACGGAATCCTTTGTAGACAAGTCTGACACACACTTGCCGGATTTCATCTTGTTTTTTTGATCAGGCTCACTAGAACCAAGTGAAGGTACTGTACTGACTGTTAGGCTCGTGGTCCGGACGCAGGTCGATGAGGCGCGGCGCGGGCACGTCGGCGGCGTGCGCGTCGCGCTGCGCGTGCGCGGCGTACGCGCGCGGCGCCAGCGCGTGGCCCTCGTGCGCGTGCGCGTGCGCCGACTGCGAACGACAATGCATTCGTCAACGTATTCAAACTAGTGTTGCTGAAATTTTGAAAACTATTCAGGATATCGATAGTAGTATCAATTGTTTTTGATTGGTTCTGTCAAAAATCACTATACATAAGCACTATACATGAGTACTCACCTAACCATGGGCGTACGAGGATCAGACAGATCAGATACGTTACATGCTACACGGCTTGATGAGTACCCAGCTATAGTACTTATATCGATACCATTAAAACATGGCAATACTATTGATTTTACTTTTACTATCGATAGTTATCTATAGTCAACACTGCAAAATACAACACACAATCAAATACCTAAAAACACATTCTACGTGCTTTTAAAGTTTGACTTTTGATTCACCCTTAAACGAGACTTTTTCTTAAGATATACAAATTAAATCCCGAACATTAAATACTTTAAAATTTACTCTTCAATCAATCAATAAAATCGAAATTGCCTCATTTTGATATCTAATAGATTATGTGCTACGAAACTTAGTTTACGTAATTTTAGCGTCAAAAATGGGATAGACTAAGTGTCAATCACAGTAGATGTCGCCTATGTAGCATTTATTTTATCTTGTTAGTACAGTATGGCTGAAAATTCTGCTGACCTTGGGTCAGATGAAGGTCAACGCGATTTTATTGAAAATAATCTTATGCTTTTAAATTTTAAAAGCAATAAAATATGGTATGAAAGACAAATGCCTCGAAATGGTTTTCGATTTAGGACATGTTTGGTTTTTTTTCCATACCCCATTGCAAATTCGAATAAAAGGTGATTGACCTGTTACACACATCTAAACGGCTCGGCCTGTACAACAATAGGGCATAGTTACACCAGTCACCTGTTTCTCGCGCGCGACGTTGTCGAGCTTGTCGGCGACGCCGCTGGGGTGCTGCTCGCGCGACAGCGCCTCGCCGCCCGACATGTGCGGGTGCACCACCGTCAGCTGCCGGACACGTTTATATTCAATTCAATTCATTTATTCATAGCAAAAGAGGTACATGTTTCGTCGAATATGTTGGTAACGTTTATAACTTATAATGAATAATTACTTAACTATTATTACAACGTCAGAAATATATTATCTATTAATAAATTACGATCATGAATTATATTCTTAAAAAGTATTGTCAGGTAACAATTATTTAATGAAATATAAAAAATAAATCCACACAACGTCTCATACATGGACCTGAATCCTGATGATGTTGGTAAGATGGCGTCGCTGACAGCTAGCGCGTTATAGTGATAAATATAAATCGAGCTAACCTACTGGCAAGTTAGCTGCTGCCCAAGAGACAAAAATGCGCTGCCAAACTTTTCCTCTTCCCCCCCAAATTGTGCCTTAATAGAATAGACTAGACTAGGTACACTCAATAGAATAGACAGAAGTCATTTATTTCAACTCACACACAGTCATATAGATAAAATTATTAATTACGATACAAGGTGGAGTTCCTCTTTTAGGACTTTGGATCACAAGACATGGACGTATATAAGGGGGGGGGGGGGGGTCCAGGGGGTCCGGACCCCCCCCATTGAGGCCTGGTTTGACATAAGGTTGAATCGGCTATAGCCAAGGGTGACTTAATTAAGGGGTCGGCAGGGTTGGTGGGGTAGCAAATTGTAGATAGCTCTGGGACGGAAAATCAAATCAACCTCACGTTCTTCAAGAATGCGTACATGTATCTAATAACGCACGCTAGGTCTAGCCGGTCCTTGAATTGTACTTCGGGAGAGCCGCATTATAAAATATTATTACAATTAGGGAAATTGTTAATGGTGATTCGTAATTGTTTTGCTATGTGGGACACCCCCCTTGTCAAAGCTATATAACGTCCGTGCCACAAGAGCTACTTTTACACTGCAGGGGCGGGGGGGGTGTACCTCGACCTAACGCTGTAGCACAACGACTATACGACCAACAGTTTTCTGTAACGCTCAAACCAAGCTTTCCCTTTGATACCGAAGCGTTGTCTTACCGTCTGCACGTATTCGTTGCTGGTGAAGCGGCCGTTGAGCTCGGAGCAGGTGAGCTTGAACACGCGGTTCAGGTAGTACGCCGGCTTCTTGTTGCTGTACTCAATCTCCAGCAGCACCTGACAACAATGCGTTACGTTTAAACATCGTTATAGGATTGATTGATAGTTGTGAAAATGGTTTGGAGGCAATCATCCAAAAAAAAAAACTCGTCCCAAAATTGAAGATATTTTTGTTGGTTACTGTTCAAGCCTACTCATTACTCAATATTTTATTGCTTTCCACAATTTGTAAATACAGTAGGTAAATATTGCACTAAAAAAAATCTCGAAGGGTTCAGGTGGGACCCGAACCCACAACCTTCCACAGTCCGGGTGGCTGTACTACCAATTATACTAACCGAACCCCTTACTAAGCCGACGAATTTCGTGAGTGCTTAACTCGCCATGAGCTGACAAATTGCAAAGAATTGCTATACCAAAAATAAAAATTAATACAATAGGTGTTGACTAAACGTATATAATATAAATAAAATCATGGACCCGGAAGGGCACAGCATATTTTACACCTAAGAGGACACCAATATATTTTTGTTTTGTAAAGTAACCAATATCATAATATAAATATTGGTTAGGTTAGGTCAGAAGCAAAAACGTCTTGAAATTCTGGGACGAGTTTTTTGGGACGAATTGCCACCTAATCCATGAAAATCAGCTTTTCTTGCATCTAAGCAGAACTCGGGACGGTATTCTACTTTTAATTCCACAACAGGATATTGACACCCTTGTTTTTTGAGTATGCAGAAACGCTGAAGATGTGTCAGGCGAGGTATCAAGTTATCCAAATTAAAAAAAAAAGTTTTTTTTTATAGTATAGGAAGGCAAATGAGCAAGCGGGTCACCTGATGGTAAGTGAACATTGCCGCCCATGGACATCAGCTACACCAGAAGGAGTGCGGATGCGTTGCCAGCAGAGATGTGAATTATTTGAAATACAAATATTTCAAATGCAAATACAAAATGCAAAATACCTATTTTTATTTTATATTTGAAATAGGTTTTTTCTAAATGTATTTTGTATTTTATTTGAAATACGTTTTATGTGAATATTTAGTATTTATGAAATACAAAATAGTTTCGTTGCATTTTTAATTCATTTTTACAATTTTTCATTCTTAAATCCATGATTTCCTTATTTATGAACGCACTGACCGTGATCGTAGTGTTGTCATTGTCATTTGTCAACTAGAACAATACATAATGCCTCAGATTAAATAAGTACATTGTACTTTATTGATCAAAGAATAATGCCAACATTATATGTTTGTTGAGGACTCTGATTCTTCAGCAGCCAGTGATAATGTTAATACAATCACAATAGATCTGGAAACACTACAATATTTAAAAGATGAAGACAATACCTTAGAATCCTTGAACAGGTATCCTACTGTAAAAAAACTCTTTCTTAAATATAATACCTGCTTACCGAGTTCTGCCCCTGTAGAACGACTATTTTCATTTGGTGGAATGATTATGAGGCCATGGGGCCTTCGCCTATGGAGGCGAAACATGAAAGATGAACTCTTTGAACAAATACTAGTTTTAAAATCAGTTCAATAAATAAAAGGTTATGCTTAACAATGTATTTTATTTTCAAAACCTATTTTAAAAATACGTATTTTGCATTTTGTATTTAAATACTTTTATTCAAAACTATTTTGTATTTCTATTTGAAATAGTGCTAGCAACTATGCATTTGCATTTTGTATTTAAATACTTTTACTAAATTATTTTTCACATCTCTGGTTGCCAGCCCTTTAGGAAGGCATAGGCTCGTTTCTTGAAGATTTGGATGTTTTTTTTAGGTTTTAAGTTTTGATTTACATTTTTGTTTGATAGTTTATCAACTTCTAAGTTTTTTAAATGTTATTCAGATAGTAAAACGAAAACTCCTGGAAGAGCTATTGGTCCCTAAAACATATCATGAAGAGCGACGTTCCCATTTCTCTTAAACGCAAGGTCATGGACATGTGCATCCTCCCCATCCTCACATACGGCGCCCAAACTTGGTCTCTCACCAATCATCAAAGGTCCACTCTAGAGGTTTGTCAGAGAGCTATGGAGCGCAGTATGTTAGGAGTCAAATTATCAGACCGAATCAGAAACACTACTCTGCGCTCCAGAACGCTCATAACCGATGTCTCTAAAAAGGCTGCTCTGCTTAAATGGGATTGGGCCGGTCACGTCAGTCGCATGCCAGACGAGCTTTGGGCCAAAATAGCCACAAAGTGGATGCCCCAAAATGTAAAACTTCCTCGCGGAAGACCGAGGCGACGATGGCGTGATGAGCTAGACGCTTTTCAAAAAGATTGGTCTACCGTAGCCCAGGACCGGAGTAGGTGAAAAAAGGGTAGGGAGGCCTTTGCTCTGCAGTGGGACATTACGGGCTCATAATAATACTAATAGTGGGAGGCGAGTCACCGTCTGCCATGATTATTCGAGATGAGACATTTGATATGGCAGGCGTCCCGTTGTCTCGTCAATATCCCGGCAACCAGTCCAGCAAGATCCTACCCATAGACCCGGCATAGTTCCCTTCTTATCTACAATAGTCCTTGCATCTGGCGGGTGCTGACTTTGGTTGTATCTCTTCAATAGTACAAACAGAGTCAGTAGCCGCTAGGTGTACACATCCCCATTTTCATTATTGTGTCTCAAAGGGGCCTCTACGTGTTGGATCTGTATCCCCACGCACGCCTTCCAAAAGGACCGGCCTCCGTGCCGTGATTTCCCGTAGGAGAGATACAACTAATAATAATATTCTATATAGAGTGTGTGTACCTTCTGGTAGTTGTCGACGGTGTCGGCGCCGGTGAGGATGACGCCGTCGCGGGTGACGGCGGCGCGGATGTCGTAGCGGCGCGGCAGCGCGGCGGCGTCGCGCAGCGCCAGCGCCTCGTGGTCCGGGTTCAGCGCCGGGTACACAGACACCACGCACGAGTCCAGCTTCTGGCTCTCCGCTTCTGTACAACCAATTACATATGTTTCGTATGTGCTACCAAGTTTCTAAATAAACTGTAGATAACTTACTTTTTAAGTCAACTGTCAATTAAAATTACATATGGCGCCAGCATCAATTATGTATCCTACCATTGTTAAAATGTTATAATACATTAGTTTACGTTATCACTTGTATTATATTACATACATCTGCCGCTGTCCGATCCATGGTATTAGTACCACGCGTAACAGCAATTCGGTGATGTAATGAGCCTACGTCAGGTTACTAATGAAGATATCATTTGAAAAGGCGTAGGTATCCAGCAAATGAATGGAAGGCTGCTTTTCTATCGGAGCTGTGCGAGAAAAAAATCCACCAATAGAATCACTTTATTTTCCTAGCTTCGCTCAGCTCAGCTCTGGTGGAAAAGGGTTTAGCGAAGCGAGGTCAATCTACATACATAACAAGCGAGAAATGTGTGCGAAGAACGTGTTGCGACGGATGTGTTGCAAAAAATGCGTTGCGAGAAATGTGTTGGTGGAATACCAGCTTTAAATTTATTTATTTATCTTTCATTAATTCAAAAGCTCAGCTCATATACAATATTAAGATTACATTCACTTCTCTGGCTTACAGTTAAAAACGTATTTTACACATTTTACCAAAAAGTTTTATCTAAACATTCAAAGGGTTCTGCTGCTGAGCGCCTCAGCTGGAGGAAGATAGTGTCCAAAGGCATAGCCCAACACGACCAAGCCTGGTTTGACTAACTGGCATCAAAGCATGCTAGACGTCATGGTAGAAATCCCCCATCCCTCGACACTCGTTTCGCTTGCCGCAAATGCGGACGAAACATACAATCGCGAATTGGTCTGTACAGCCACGAGCAAAGTTGTGGTGTCCCTTCTTAAGATGCTACTTAAATCATCTGTTAAGAAGTAAGAAGATGTTTGTATTATATACAAAGGGTTCTAAAGGGGGGGAGAATATAGAAGATGATGAATCCGTACCTTTCATCCCAGCATGGTCGCTCGCCCTGGCCATGACGTGCACCCTCAGGTCGGGGAAGACGCGCAGGCCGGCGCGGAAGTGCGCGTAGTCGCGCGCCGCGTCCGTCGACCCGTTGATGAGGATGGTCGGCGTCTGCGGCTGCAGCACCATGATGTACGACTCCGCGGGCCGCGCCTTTATTATGCGGCCGTTGTCGCAGCTAAAAACATAATAAGGTGTTTAGGATCATATTTTTTTTTTTTTGTATATGGCTGCTATCGTGCCATTACGAGCACTTTTAACTCTGCCAACATCGAGTGATTAAAGAGACACGTTGTTTAAATTAAAATTGACCGGTGTGACGAGATTAGTTTTTCTGATTTTATTATTAATTGAGTTTTTACACCATCTAGAACAAAACAAAACAACAAATAAACAAACACAAATAGACAACACAATGTTAAAAAAGGGAGATTCGTGTTTAGGATCATAATCATCATCAGCAACCCACACTCGTTCATTGCTGGACATAGGTCTCGCCTAATGCACGCCCGATTTTCGGCCACTCGCATCCAGCCCACTACAGTCAGCCTTTGAATATCATCATCCCATCTTGTCGCAGGGCGTCCATCACTACGCTGCCGTTGCTTGTTGCGTGCTGCTGTGTTTAGGATGCCGTCGTTAAAAAATTATAGCTGGCGGCATGAAAGAATAGCGATGACCGTTAGTTTGCGCACTTGCAAAAAAGAAGACTTTCTACTAAAATTGGTTTCTGCGCACTCAAGGTCATCGCTATTGTTTCATGCTGCAGACTATATCTGCTAGAATTTCAGAGGACCTATTTTCGTGCATTCGACATTGAAGTCGAATTAAAAATTATATAGACGAATGTTTGTAATCCCTAAATTCGATTTCAAGTCAAGCACACGAGAGTTGCCTCCCAGGAGGCCAATTCTCGGTTTTCGCCTTCTATGTCGAGTCGACTTTGTGGAACGCACAACTAATAGGAGAACAGAGATTACAGTCGACATTCATTATCTTGAATTGGCCTCCGTCCGACGATATTGTAATGGTAGTGGGGAAGCAATGGATGAGGTTGGCTGGGGACCGTAGACAGTGGCCTATACTCAGCAGTGGGTGGATCTGGACTGATATGACGATGATGATGATGAGCGACTCACGTGCTGGTGGTGACACCAACCTCAGGTCTGAGGAGATAAGGTGCAGGGCAGGAGGTATGAGATACGCGATGGTGGTGTCAAGGTGTCAACGAGTAAAATACCCTATTGTGGGTCAGCAGGGCAGGAGGTATAGGCATGGACTCACGTGATGGTGGTGTCGAGGTGTCTCCACGTCCGCCACCGCCCTCAGGGCCAGGAGACCAGGCGCAGGGCAGGAGGTATAGGCATGGACTCACGTGATGGTGGTGTCGAGGTGTCTCCACGTCCGCCACGCCGTCGCCCTCCACCGACACCGCCCGCAGGGCCAGGAGACCAGGCGCAGGGCAGGAGGCATCAACACTCACGTGATGGTGGTGTCGAGGTGTCTCCACGTCCGCCACGCCGTCGCCCTCCACCGACACCGCCCGCAGGGCCAGGAGACCAGGCGCAGGGCAGGAGGCATCAACACTCACGTGATGGTGGTGTCGAGGTGTCTCCACGTCCGCCACGCCGTCGCCCTCCACCGACACCGCCCGCAGGGCCAGGAGACCAGGCGCAGGGCAGGAGGCATCAACACTCACGTGATGGTGGTGTCGAGGTGTCTCCACGTCCGCCACGCCGTCGCCCTCCACCGACACCGCCGCAGGGCCAGGAGACCAGGCGCAGGGCAGGAGGCATCAACACTCACGTGATGGTGGTGTCGAGGTGCACGTTGCGGCGGCCGGGCGTGGGGAAGGGCCGCGCGTCGCCGTACGCCACGCGCCGCAGCAGCGTCTCCACGTCCGCCACGCCGTCGCCCTCCACCGACACCGACCGCAGGTCTGGAGAACATAATAATATAAGCCCGTCAACACGAGGGTACATGGTAAAACAGTTTTTTTTTAATACTAGAGGCGGCAAACGAGCAAGCGGGTCACCTGCTGGTAAGTAATCACCGCTGCCCATGAACATCTGCGAGATCAGAGAGGTCGCTGATGCGTTGTTAGTTGTTAGATAAAAGGCTACATCGACGAAACCAGCGCCGCCGACCTACTTATTTACTCTGATTGTCGCGATAATATGATATTTTTTAAGAAAGTAAAACTACAAACTTATATTAAACAATTTGGGTGTCTTTAAGTCGAGAGTGAATAGGCTTCTTCTGGGAAAGCACTCTACATCTTAGACCTCATTGTCACTCTTCATCAAGTGAGATGGGGTCAAGTGCAATCCCATTTAACATAAAAAAAAGATGAATTGAATTTTTCGAGATGCAATACAATATCTATTACACGGGACAAGTAACAATTATGTTCATTATTACTAAAAACCACTTAAAAAATATCATATTGTCGCCACAATCAGTGTAAATAGGTTGGCAGCTCTAATTTCGTCATTGTAAACCCTTAACCCCCGACGCAAAATAGACGAGGTGTTATAAGTTTGACGTGTCTAGACACGCAGACGTGTGTGTCTATCTGTGGCATCTGTGACACACAATCTATTTGTGAAACACAGACGTGTGTGTCTATCGATTTGGAATTTGTTTTTTCTTTAATTGAAAGTTATAACAGTTGAGAGTAAGTTGTAACGTATAATATAGTGATACTCACATAGATCAGGCGCCAGACTGAGTCCCTCGCGGCACTTGGCGAGGCAGGCGAGCGCGCGCGGCGGCTGCACGGCGCCGCGCGACAGCCCCAGCCCCGCCAGCCAGCCGCGCAGCCCGTGGCGCATCTCGCTGTCCGTGCCTGGTGACGCATACACGATTAACTTAGATTTTTTTTTTAATTAATTGATTTCACAACATTAAAAACATTACATGTGTAAATTTCTGCCAAACGGCGTATCCGTTTATCGGCAGCAGTTCTCACTCAGATTCTTAACCATAAATTGTAATGCACATCTACTAGGCAATATCAAGCACACATACACACAAACAAACAAATGATTCTAAACTAGACAGCATTTCGTACAGACGGCAACACCTGGAATCACCCACTGCCAAACATAAACATTCACACCCAATAAGTATAGACATGAAAATAAGTAACTCAATATGCCGCCGTGTGTACGAATGGCATTAAAAATATCTTAATTGCTATTTAAAAGTTATTTTTAAAGATGCGAACGTACTTCACCTGAAGATAGATCTATGTTGTAACACTCAGATTCATGGAATGACCAGCCTTAAACCATGAATTTACTGTCGGAAAAAGATTGCGAAACGAACGAACCACGCGTTAGAAACATTACATACCCTTTATTGCACAAAAGCTTAAAGAGCCTTCATCATTAAATTTACATAAATGTCAAATTTACATTTCACTGTCTAAAAAACCAAGTCTCGCAACTCGGTTATTATAAAACATTTTAAGTATATCTTATGTATCAAGATATATATTTGTATTTCATTTAAATTACCTATATACATTATTTTTAAATAGTTTGAAATAGTTTTGTTTATGTATGACGATTTGTAAGTACTGTGTACAAGCCTATGCAAATAAAGAATATTTTGACTTTGACTTTGTGAGATCCCTGAGAGACCCCACCGGGTGATTCAACTGGAATTCATTTAAAGTCCTCTACTTACCCTGCTAATGCGTGTGTATTGCCAGCGATGACATACGGAACTGACACGTGGCCGCTAACAATGGGCCGCTTAAGAAGACTCAAAGTCACTCAGATGGCAATGGAGAGGGCTATGCTCGGAATTTCCTTGCGTGATCGTGTCAGAAATGATGAGATCCGCAGGAGATGTAAGGTCACGGACATAGCCCGAAGAATTGCGTGGCTGAAGTAGCAATGGGTAGGGCACATTGCGAGGAGAACAGACGGCCGTTGGGGTAAGGTCCTTGAGTGGAGGTCGCGGCCATGGCAGGCTTCCAACCAGGTGGACCGACGATCTGGTGAAGGTCGCAGGAGTGTCTTGGATGCGGGTGGCACAGGACCGATCTGTGTGGAGAACTTTGGGGGAGGCCTGTGTCCAGCAGTGAACGTTTTTTTTTTATGGATCACCTGATAGTAAGCAATTGCCGCCGCCCATGGACACTTGCAACACTAGTGGAGTTACACGTGCGCTGCCAACCTTTAATCCCCTTCCCCTCCCCGGGTGGGCCTCCGGTACCCTCACTCACTCGGCGAAACACATCACAGGGGCTGCTTCACGCCGGTTTTCTGTGAGGCAGTGGTATCACTCCGGTCGAGCCGGCCCATTCATGCCGAAGCGTGGCTCACCCACAATTCTATTTCTATTCTATTGGCTGAAACGATGATGATGACATACCCTGCCAGCAAGCTCCGACGACGAGCGTGGTGTTGACCCCATGAGCCGGGTGCAGCGGCCAGTCGTCGATGACCTCGGGCCCCTTGCCGTCCAGCGAGCGGTAGGGCTCGCCGTCGATAAACAGCTCCACGTTCGGGAAGCGCACGTTTACTGCGTAGTGGTGCCATTCGTTGTCGCACACCTGGGGAAAGAGGTGCTTATTGTGTTACAGATATCAAACAACAGAGGAAATACAAATGTAAACTTAAAAACATATTTACACCCAGACACTGAACAAACATCATCATCGCACGACACGTTTGTCTAGGGTGGAGATCGAGGATAAAGGGGGGTGAAAATGATTAAATAATTTAAAAATGCTACCCAAAGATACGGGGAATAGCTATAGACAATAAAAGACAACAGAAAAATCACCGAATTTGAGATAGATCATTCTAAGGCTGCTTTTCCACCAAAGTTGTGCGAGGAAAATGTGTCGTACGATTGTACCGTTGCAACACATTTTTCGCACACATTTCTCGCTTGTTTTGTATGTAGAATGAGCTCGTTTCGCTAAACCCTTCTCCATCAGAGCTGAGCTGAGCGAGACTAGGTAAATGAAGTGATTCTATTGGTGGATTTCTTCTTCGCTCACCGCTTAGCTACCTCTCACAGCTCTAGTTGAAAACCAGCCTTAGGGTGCGTTTCCAGAGAAGCGGAGCTACGTGGAGTTGAGCGGAGAATTACAAAAATTGACCGATCACATTGCTCATCAGAGATGTGATTTGTATTTTGAGCAACGTGATTGGAAAACTTTTACAAGTCTCCGCTCAACCCTACGAAGCTCCGCTTCTGTGGAAACACACACTAAGGGCACAAAATACATATTGACACAGAAGGCTGACTGCCCACTAAGAGCTAAAAATATGTCATGTACTCACGCATGCGCACTAACGGATAAAAACGCCTTTTCGACCACATTAATCCTAACTTATGACATAAGATTGTCAAACTGTCGAGGTCTATGGTAGAGGACGCGCGCTTATGTACTCATGCCGGGCAACAACCCTAGCATATGTCAACGAACTCTTCTAAATTCAAAGCCGTTGCAGTCCACTACTGGACGTACGTATCTCCAAATGCTTGCCACTTTGATTGATCTTCGGCTACTTGCACCCAGCTCTAGCCAGCCCTTGCGCAAGATCGTCACTCCATCTGTCCCAAGGCCGAGGTGAGGTGAGGTCGAGGTATATTAAGTCGAGGTTACCTCCGGGATCTTCCAGCGCCACTCGGCCGGCCGGAAGATGTTCAGGTCGCCCTCGCCGAAGTCGCGGCGCAGCAGCAGGATCAGCCGGCAGTTGCGCACGAACAGGGCGTAGTGGTGACGGTTCATTTCTGTACGACAAACAATGACAATATTGTGTACTAGAGGCCTTCACTTCTTCTCGGGTCTGACAGGTAAATTAAACCTTAAATTGTCTCTGAAGTAAAAAAATACCTTTATTTTAATAAACATAAAGACTATCCATAATAAAGATAATCAGTATTTAATTTTGATAATCATTGCATACTTTTGTTAATAGATGGCGCTAGGTGTTAATTCCTTATGAAAAACGGCATCTCAGCAGGCCTTCAGGGTGAGAGTGACAGACTCAATGGACACTTTGTCTGTTCTTTTGTGCCTGTCAATCTCATATTTGGGTCTCACGGCCGCTTACCATCAGGCGGAGTGGGGTCATTTTATTGTCCTCAATATAAAAAATAAATCGTAGTCATAGTAGAACTGAAATACATCTGTGACTTTTGCCTACAGCCGTTGTAACACGGTCGAAACGTCAAGCAGTTAAGTACTATAACCCTAATCCTAACTAATATTATAAATGCATAACATGAACATATAGCTACAGATAGTTTGCGATGTGTGGTGTACTGTAACGATGGTAAACTCCTTTGGTACTGGCCGCCGTTTATGGCTGATTTTATAATGGGAATCTGTCATGCATTGAAATATAAAAGACACGTTCTCGGGAGCGCATTCGGATTTGAATTGTAATACCGCGAGGATTAGAGTAAGGAGGGTCCAGACCTCACGTTATAGTAAGGACTTGGAGGGAATATCGTGTCGTAGCTAGAGAGTGCACTAACCTATACTAACTTACAACAAAATATACATTTCTCTCACGCAAACATTTATATAACTATATGTAATGGTTCCAAAATACATAATTATTAATAAAGATAGCATCTTTGCAAATGCATGTAACCAACAAAGTTTACAGTCATAGTAATAGTTAAAGTTTTAGTTATTTTGAAAAAAAGTACTTACGTTTGTATAAAACCTTGTAGGCAGTTGTAGGTACTTAATTATTATTATGGAAGAGCGGAGCCTCCTAACACAGGCATTTTTTGCTTAAATGGAGGTTCCAGATTCACTAGTTTAAGCCAAAACAAATATTGTTAAGGAAATAAAGTATTTATTTTTTATTTATTACCTATTGATTTCAGAAAAGCAATAAAGGATATTTCAAACCGATACCGCCACTTTATTGTAACAGTACTCACTGTGGTCATCGGCGAGGCACAGCACGTGCTCCTTGCGGTGCTTGTCGTGGTCGGGCGGCGGCGCGTGGCGCATCCACACGGACACGCCGAAGGTGCCGGGCAGCGCGTGCGGGACCACCGCCTCGGGCACCGTGGCCGACGTCTCGCCGTCGAACTCGAACATCTGCTCGCCGTCGCGCCCTGGTGACCGACATTAATACATTATAATATACATTGACCTGACTCCGTATTACGTAAATCTATATATTTATAAAGACATAACTTCTATGGGCAACCACAAGGCTTAAGGTAAATCGAAAATACGAAACACTAGCGCGATGTGATCGACGCCCAGCGCCAGCTATTGGTTCAGTTCGGAGGGCAACTTCAAAAACATTGTCCTGGTCCCAAGGTTTTCCTCTGGGCTATGGAAACCAGCAACAACGAAGAAACCACAAACAGCCAGAACTAACACAAATATCTGTTTCATCAACAAACTAAGTAGCTAATAGCATAAGGGCACTTGTGTTACAGATATCGGACAACAGAGGAATCACAAATATAATACTTAAATACAAATATTACACCCAGACTGACAGACACAAATTGTTCATCACACGAATGTTGGTCTAGTTCAGGGTGGGGATCGAAGCCACGACCTTTGGCGTGTGAGGCAGGGTCACTATAATATTAATCATCCGGCCATTCAAAACTAGGGAAAAAAGTTTCAATCTCGAGTGCAAACAATAAATTGATAAAGTGGAAGTCGATTGTTAAAATCTGTCTCAATAAAACAATGGTGTTTGGTTAATTCTCATCAAGATGTCACAAACGTGGCAGTATTTAAATCCATATTCAGTCAATGCTTCTATATGCTATGGCGAGACGCCATCTAGATTTCATGTAATGTATGATATAGGCCTTATGAAAAACTGAGACATCAACTCAGAGCGCCGCGCAGGGCAAAACTCGGTTTTGATTTTTGCCCCACGCGGCTTTGCCCTAAGCTGCTTTAGAAATAAATGCTTACCAGTATCAGGTTTCAATGACTTGACCCACTCGTTGCCGGCGCCGGGGCTCGGCAGCAGGTCGATCGTCTTCGGGTCCAAACCTGTAAATAGAAACAGATTGTTATGTTTTAAAACACTATTTAGTGCTTTTAATTTAGTTTTATGTTCATACTACCTACTACCATAAATAAATACCTTTTAGTACTCTGACAATTTTTTCGACTATACTCGTAGCAACCTATGACTTTTTCATTTGTATAGGGGGCAGACGAATAAACGGATCAGCTGATGGTAAGCAATTACCGCCACCCATGGACACGCGCAACTTCAGAGGAGTCGCAAGTGCGATGCGCCAGCGATCAATCAAGATCGTACGACATTAAGAAATAATATGTGCACAGAGCCAATGCAAAATCTGATAGATGTCGTTACGTTGACGTAAGGTCAAACAAAGAGTGGATTGGTTACATTTTGACGTATCATGTCAAAATTATGAAGTTGTGTTATGAAAAAACCAATGTCGTCAAAGTTAGAGTCAACGTAACGCCATTTATAGGACTTTGCATTTGCAAAAAACCCCCATTGCAACTTTTACCCCCATATTTTTTTTTATGAGATAGGGGGCAGACGAACAGACGGATCACCTGATGGTAAGTGATTACCGCCGCCCATGGACACCCGCAACACCAGAGGATTCGCAAATGCGCTGCCGACCTTTTAAGAAGGAATACGCTCGCTTTTTGAAGGTTTGGAAGGAAGGCCATATTGCACTAATGTGATACTAACCACAAATAGTCCTCTGCGAGTGCAGCGAGTAAGTGTCCCTGTCGCAGCCGCTGCCAGCCCGCGACGCCCGCAGCGTGACGGCGGCCTGGATGCGCGTCACGCCCGGACACCTCTCGTCCGAGGAGCACGCCTCCAGCCGGGCCGCGGGGAAGAGGGCCAGCGGCCCGCTGCCGGGGGCGTAGTCTACACGCTCAGCCACGCCTGGGGGCGAAAAGAACAATTTATTTATTATGAGCCCGTAATGTCCCACTGCAGGATAAACCTCTTTACCCTTTTTCCATCTACTCGGGTCTTGGACAACGGTGGATCCTTGCTTCGGTCTGCCGCGAGGACGTTTCACGTTCAGGCATCCATTAAGTAACTATTTTGCCCCAAAGCTCGTCTTGATGCGACTGGCGTGACCGGCCCAGTCCCATTTGAGCAGAGCAGCCTTTTTCGAAACATCGGTTATAACCGCAAAGTAGTGTTTCTGATTCGGTCTGATAATTTGATTCCTAACATACTGCGCTCCATCTCTCTCTCTCTGACAAATAGCTGAGCACAATCAGCCAATCACGGTCCTCTGCACAGGTCTTCCCCGTGAGGGCCAACGCAAGTCCTACAGTTACATCTCAAATCGTAGTAGGACCGCACGAGTTCAAACTACTTTTTCCGACGTGGTGACCAATCCTGCCTGTCGTAAATTCAGGTAATAAATATGTGGGTGGAGAAATTAACCTTTCTACAAATAAGCAGTTTCTCATAAAAACTCAAATTCCACTCACCCTTCCACCCAGCTCGGCAGGGTTTGTTGACCTTGATGGTGACCATGACCGGGAGCCGACTGCAGCATGCCGCAGTCGTACGCCACCACCGACAGGATGTGGTTGTGCGACTTCTCGTAATCCAGGGGCTCGGTGTTGCGGATCACACCTGAGGAAGACAATTATGCACCAAATTTAAGTAAAAATTAATAAGATTGGCCCTAAAATTAAACCTTGTGTAACGCCTAGAGCGTCAACGATACACTAAGAATCACACTAGTATTTTTTAAGCTATTTAAAAATAAAAAGCTTTTAAAATGGAAAGTTGAACAACGAAGGCCTTAAAATGGCTCCTTGAGTGACTCTTACGTAATTTGCCCCATTTCAATTTGAATCTGAAATTATATTCTTGAATTTAACGACTACCAACAAAGAAAACGTTATCTATTTACATGTACTTCAAAAATATCTAACATTGATTTTTAAGAAAGCCATATCACAATGTTTGTCTTTGTCCAAAGCTTTGAAGAAAATACATTAATCTTGCATATTTAATTATCATATTCAAACAGACTTATCCTTGCAAAGCAAACAAAATGTTATCCAAAGTGAAAACAAATATGTGTAAATGAAGTTAATATAAAAGCTTATATTCAGAACCTCAGTTGAGAAAATATGAGGTCATTATTTTTTTTTATTTCATTTCAAAATAAAATTTGTGTGCAGTTCAGCAATATGCCGTTTTCTATGGCCAATGTCGATTGTATTTGGAAGATTAAAGCTAAAATTAATAACTATCTTGTATCCCTTACCCTCATTATCGATAGTAAAGGGCTGGCTCCTATCAGTGAGGATCTCGTACTTGCAGACATCGCCGTACCGCGGCGTGCAGTCCCTGTCGGTGGCCTCCACGCGCACGATCTCGTCGTAGATGCGGCCCTCGTCCACCGCCTTCACGTAGGACGACTGTCCGAATACTGGTTCGAACTCGTTGACGTCTGTCACGGTGATGTGGACTGGTACGCTGGGAAGAAAATATACATCATCTTAAAAAAAATAAGTAGCTACGCACCGTTTGAAAGGATGTAGCTTATGTCCATCTCCATCCTTCAACTTATCTCCAATTAAAATTCCCGTCAATTCGTCGCTCCGTTTTACCATGAAAGACGGACAAATTAACAGAAAACGGAGTGATGCAAGCCTGCACTGTATTTCACCAAGTGAGTGAGGGTACTGGAAGAAGGCCCGATCGAGGGGAAAGAGGATTAATAGGATGGGAGCGCGCTTATGAATCCATAGGTGTTGCGGGTGTCTAACGGGCCACTGCCTGTAGACACCCGCTCATCTGATCACACCGTTTCACCTGATGGTAAGCGATTGCGGTGGCGGATTGAGGTGATCCGTCTGCTCGTCTGCCACCTATCACATAAAACAAAGATAATAGTAAATACTCACGTGTTAGAGTAAGATCCGTCGCAGCCGACAGCGGCGATGTCGAACTTGTAGTTGCGCCGCTTCTCGCAGTTGAGCGGGTAGCGCACGCGCAGCCGCGCTTCGTTCTCGTCGATCACCATGATCTGGGGATGAAAGAAAAATGTTTCTTTATAGTTGCACACTGCGACCTTAGAAACCCTAGACTAGCTATATGGCCCTAGATAGAGCTTAAACGCGTTAAGAGTGCCTTTAATATCTTAAACCTTTAGTATCTTAACGTTTAACCTATGTACCATACGGGACCACCAGATTTTGAACTTTATGCAGTTGTAAGGTTGAAAACCAATGAAAAAAAAAAGATGTCTAGTTGCCAGATAAAGGGTTATATAAAAAAACTTTATTATTATGTACATAATTAATGCTGTTGGTGTTCAAAAAAAAAAAAGTAAATAAATGTATCCAGAGGAAATTCATCGAACAACATAGCAAAACCGAGAAAGGAATTGAATAACGTAAGTGAATAAACAATTGAAACTAAAAGGAAACGGGCGCAAACTCGCTGCGCCTGTCGCCCCGGCAGCTAACTCGGTTAGACGGTGACACCCGGGCCTGACGCCAACCAAGTGGATAGTTTTAAAGTATGGATAAAATGCGCTGTCCTGGTCACGTTCAGATACAAATAAATATTTATTTGTATTGACTCTGACTGTATCCCTTAATTAAAAGTGACTCAAAGAGAAGAAGACATCCGGAGAAGTCGATGTCTACACGAGTAGTCGATGTTGGCGAGCCGCTAAATTGAAGTGGGCTTAGGCCGGCCACTTATGTCGCCATTACGACGATAGATGGCGCAAATGCGTTGTAGCTTGGAGACCACATTTGGGCAAGAGAAGCGTAGGAGACCCCCAGCCAGATGGTCAGATGATTTACGAAATCACGCAGGCAACTTAAGGGCTAGGAAAATTCACTACCGAGCCGAGTGGAGGTGTTTTGGAGAGACATATACCCAATGGTGGGCAAGCAATGTTGATGAAGAAGAAGAAGATTTATTTGTATAGGCTTTTACACAGCACTTACAAAACAATTTTTAGATTATGTATACTTGCCAATGCGCCCTCGAGATAATCTTGTTCGTTACTATATTCTAAGTGTGTGAAATGTGTGGCAACATCAGAAAATACTGGCACATGTTGACCACGACCACTATTGCAAGAGTAATACGACTGAGAAGAATAGCGTGGAATAGTGATTTGTTGTGGTTCTTGAGAACAATGAGTTTCCTATCTTTCTTGTATCGAGACAAATCTTTTAAATCCCAAGTCTAAGCCGAGCAGCAGCTCAATATAAGAGCAAGATTTCCAACGGTTGCAGTCTGCAATACGGGGCATAAGACGGGATGGGATGTGGCGGGAAATCTTCAAGGTAAAAATAAACTGGAGCAATTTAGAGACACCGCTACGGGGCGCGGCCGTGGAATAGAACAGGGTTGATAAAAGACGAATAAGTCTACACCAATGTTTTACTTATTTATGTATAGTCTGCGGCATGAAACAATAGCTTTGACCTTGAGTGCGCAGAAACCAACTTTAGTAGAAAGTCTTCTTTTTTACAATTGCGCAAACTAACGGTCATCGCTATTCTTTCATGCCGCCAGCTATATTAACCAACTTATTTCATCTTTACGGGACACAGCGTGGGAGAGCCACGCTTCGGCAAGAATGTGCCGACGCAACTGGAGTACCCGGCAAAAAGACTTATAGGGAACTCGAAAACTGGAGCGCGATGCAATTGACACCCAGCGTCATCTATTGACAAAGATAAGAACTTATAGCATTTGGTCCGGAAAGGAAGTGAGGGCAAGCCACTAGGTTTATAATAAAAGGCATATTTTTAAAAAGATCCTGTCAGTCTATGTCATGGAGAGTTAAAGACGGCCTACAACGAAACAGAATTCACTACCTTTACAAGTGTTTCTTCATTTTCCCCATCTTTTTCGCACACGTTCTGTTTTTTTTTTGTTTGGATGCGACAGGTATACGTAGCTAGTTTATTACGGAATGGTTTTCATGAAGCTTCAACTGATAAGTGTCGTTACACTGGCAAGTGATTAATCGACAACCTTTGTTGTAGAAATCGACAGCCCTAAGCTATCGGTTATTCTTGAGTGGCCGGCGATAGATAGACGTCGTTCGCAGATGGTGCACTTTTGCACACATTCGCAGAGTCGGCCACATGTGCGAGATTTGATTTATTGCCGGCAAGCAAATTGGAGACTAAAGATATGAGAAGACTTCAACATCCAGCCCTCGCGTTTTGGGATTTAACTTAGATCAGTACCGATAGATGGCGTTGGGGGTCGATTAGGTACAACGCGCAAGTGTTTGGCACCTTTGGTTTTACCTTGAATCCTTGATATTTAATATGCTATTTACCTTTTCAGGAATTGCACAGGAAAATATCAATAATTGTCAAGGCTAAAACACTACCCTTCGATGGAGCAGTGTAGCAATACCTTTAAATAGAGGAATAGGGATAAATGAAACACAGATATCAAACGAAAAAAAAACGATATTGCAATCAGTTATCAATTCACTGCCACCTCACTTTCAATCAACCAATCAGCTGCTTTCAAATTAACAGTTTGAATAGCTCGACCAATCAAAAACTCCAGTTGTGATGAGATAACCAGTAAAATCGCTGAAACCTCACACAGCAATGAATTTCACAGTTTACATTTATTTTGTGCGTGAGCTATAGTCCGAGGCAAGAAAGTGTAGTTATGACCTTGAGTGTGCAGAAACCAATTTTGATAGAAAGTCTTATTTTTTACAAGTGCGCAAAATAACGGTCATCGCTATACTTTCTTGCCTCCAGCTATACCTAAGACTAATCGGAAGTAGTACGAAACCTCTTACTATCGCATAATAAAAACAAAATGTAACAACATCGGACGACAATGCAAGCGTATCTGTAAAACTGTTGGGACAAGCAACAAAGTCCAGCATTGGCTCGGAACAAAGCCCCGCTCTGCCAAGTTTTAACTCAAACTGCCGCGACGCGAGCATGCCGGTAAGTGCCAATAAGGGTGCTAAACTTAACAGAAACAAATGTTGTGTAAGCAAGATGCGATATTTGATGTAGAGGCACATTTTCTTTTTATTTATTAGTAACAGCAAACAGCTACAAAATACACTGTTCACAAAAAAAACATAACTTACATTACTTAGCCCACGACGCTATCTACATGTTACTATGTTACAAACCCGTTTTATAAGGGTTATTTTTCCAATGTCAAGTGAAAGAAGTTCGTGCCAAATAGTCATTCATACCCTACCACAAATGCACTCCAAAAACACAAAACGATACAAATAAAACATATAAGTTGTACCGCTTAACTTTACGTGTAGTAGATATCTCTCGTGGTTTTTATTATAATAACAAAACCTGCCCTCACTTCGCTTCGGGACAATAGTTACAAACTGAACCAATGGATGGCGCTGGGCATTGATCACATCGCGCTAGTTTTTAGTATTTTCGATTTAGCTTGTCGCAGTCTAAAGAAGTTATCACTTTATAAATGGCCAAGATTGAGAGAGAACAGACCTCGCCAAGAAGTTCTAATTGTCGATTTGGATGAATTAAATATTCACATGTGTGTATTATTAATAATTCACTCACAAACACTAACTGTTATTAAACAATGCTACCAGTTTCCAACACGTCACATACAATCGTCCCATTTCAACTCCCACAGTGAGTTGGGCGACAAAAACTTCCGCTAAAAATAACTAAACTGAACACTAAACAACAACATCCATTTGTCACAAAAATACACAATAGTGCTAATAGTGATGTACAAGACTCGAGTCTTCGAGTCATTTTGTTGAAACCTTGAGGCAAATGGCTGAGCACAAGTGAGCTCCTAAGACTCACATACCCGAACGCACTGATCAAACAAGGGTGATGTGCGAGTTAGTCCGGAAGAACGCATCTGGCCCTATGAACCGATTTTATTCAATCTAACGTGTTATTCAGTTGGTTGTTTGAAAAAATGTAAGCAGAGAAGTTGAATACGCTGAAAATCTCGACTCATTCCATGTTTAACGTGACTCCTTTTGTAATGTGACTGTTTTGATAAGATTAAGGTCATTAAAAGTCTTGAAAAGGCACCTAGATCAATAGAAACATTGTTGAATTCAGAACCTCCTTCTTTTTTGAAGTCAGTTAAAACGGCAGAGGTTCTGAAAAAGCCTCGAGTAGTAGAGCTCGTAACAAACAAGACCAGCCGGGTGAACCCTGAGTCCCTGACCTCTACACGAAAGGGCTCAAAGACTTCAACAGTTTTACTTTGGGAGAGCCACGCTTCGGCATAAATGGGCCAGCTCGACTAGAGTGGTACGGCCTCACAAAAGACCGGCGCGAAGCAGCGCCTGCGCTGTGTTTCGTCGAGTGAGTGAGGGCACCGGTGGCCCAATTGGGGGGAAAAGGGGTTAAAGGTAGGCAGCGCACTTGTGACTCTACTGGTGATGCAGGTCTATGGGCGGCGGCCATCGCTTACCATCATGTGATCTGTCTGTTCGTCTTCCACCTATCACATAAAAAAAGCCTCGAGCCTAGAGCTCCCAACAAACAAGGCAAGCCCTGTGATCGCTGATCTCTACAAAAGGCTCGAATACTTCAACCCTAGCACCCACATCACTAGTTCTGACGCGAAACACAAAAGCCGTAAAGTGGTAGATAGTTTACTTATTATATGAAACCATTCTTATTATGAGAAGTATCCGCGTAGATTAATAACAGAGACATACTTAATTATGTCCGCCCCATGTCCGCCCACACTTCGTGACGTTAGGGTTGTGGACGAGTGATGTACCGTCTCACCGCAAAAGTAGACGATCAAAATAAAAAACTCTATACATACCCGTATAGCCTTACTTTGAGGCTATACGGAGTTTGTGTCAGAACTGTATGACTTTGACACCATACAGTTCTGACGCGAACTCCGCTCAATAGGGAGTATAGTGTTTTGATTATGATCATCTACTTTGCTGTTGACTGTAGCAGACAAACTTATCTATGGACAGTTTTTTATTTCCAATCAGTGAAATTGAATGTTACGAATGTTTAATGTTACATTTTCCGATGAAAACTGATTTATGAAGCACGAACGTGCGGAATGGATATCGTGAGAACGCCACGCTTCAGCATGACCGGGCTGGCTCGTTCGGAGCAATACCACGGCCTCACAGAAGACCGGCGAGAAGCAGCGCCAGCGCTGTTTTTCGCCGAGTGAGTGAGGGAGGAGGCCCAATCGGGGGGAAAGGGGGTTAAAAGTTTGGCAGCGCACTTGTGACTCTACTGGTTTTGCATGTGTCTATGGGCGAAGTAATCGCTTACCATCAGGTGATCCGTCAGCTTATATGACAAATACTTCACTTCTTACACATTACCGAATAAAATGGCGATCTTTGACGTCAGACGCCAAGATTTTGGTCGCTGAGCAAGCGTAGTAAGTAATTAATTTGTATATGCACCACCTGTATTATGTACCATGTTCTAGCAAATAAAAATCTACTCTATTCTATTCTAACCATCGGGTCCCCTATTCCAGATTTCTCAAGCAACCTACTATCTCAAATATTAGTACAACTAAACCCATATCGCGATATTTCATCGCCGACGTGAGCGTATTGGACTCCGTAAATATAAATTCAATAAAAATGGCGTATTCAGCTCGTGTTCCCGCGGCGGAGTAAATCCACGCGACACCTGTACCCGGGCGAGGCTCTACTCACACTGAGACGCAATAAATGTTTATAATCTCTTACATTATAATCTCAACACAGACAGACTCAATGGACACTTTGTGCCTGTCAATCTCATATTTGGATCTCACGGCCGCTTACCATCAGGCGGAGTGAGGTCATCTTGATTGTCCTCAATATAAAAAAAACTAGTGGCTCGCCCTTACTGCGTATCGGGGCAGTAGTTACATTGTCAACCAATAGTAGGCGCTGGGCGTTGATTGCATCGCGCTAGTGTTTCGTCTTTTCGATTTGTATATAAGATTTGGCTCTAAAATGTATCTCTTTATAATTAGTATAGAAGATATTTAAAAGCAAGATGATACTCTATTAAAATATTGGTAAATAACAACCAATGGCCAACATTTTCAGTTAAAAATGTATCGTCTAGCTGGTTTTGTGAGCATTCAAAGTTTCATAGGCAAGTCCATTTTTTAAGTAGGTATAAAATTAAAAAATAATAATTATATCATTGAACTACCCGTTCATTTTCCACCAACTTTTATTATAAAACCATTTACTTAAACGAAACATTTGATATAGCTACCATACAAAATTTACTAGACGCGCATACAAGAGTTTGCGTTGTGACGTCACAATACAATAGCCATTTGTATAGAGCGTTTTTGGGCTTGCCCAAAATATGTGCTCTTAAAGTTGTGATATCTCAGGTAATTCAAATGAGAATCAAGTGATTCTTTCAACGATGTTTCTTAAATTGAGGCGTCTTTTGATTAAACACATAAAAAAATTTAGTCAAATACCCAATTAGTATAGAAGATATTTAAAAGCAAGAAGGATATCTATACAAGGAAGCAATTCTACAGGATGTATCTGTGAACATTAACATCGCATTTGTACAGAAAATGTAAAAGAATCTAACAGCAGTTTAAAATGTGAAAGAGTTTCTCTCCAACAAATTAGCAAGCTGAAGTCGCAAAGTATCCTCTTTCTACATAGTTTGTAAGTAGCAATAACCTTCGAACATAAAACCAAGCTAGTAAAACGATTGTTGAGGAAGCGAATAGAGAGAGGCGCAAGATCAACGGTTTTTGTGTGATAATGGCAGCTGATGGAAACCGACTACCGTCGCCGACGGACGGAGTCACAAGTGCGCTGCCAACCTTTTCCCAATCCGATCAAATTGAGCCACACTCGGCGAAACACAGCGCAAGCTACTTTACGCCACGAGTTATTGCGACTGCGATCGACATGCCGAAGTGTGCTCATTATCAGGCTGTTGCAGTCCCCTGCTGGACGTAAGCCTCTCCAAATGCTCGCCACTCTGATCGATCTTCGGCTACTCGCATCCAGCTCCAGCCAGCCCTCTTGCGCAGATCGTCACTCCATCTGGCCTGAGGCCGTCCTACACTACGTTTACCAAGACGCGTGAAGTGTCGCTCTCCTACGGCAAAATTGCCAGTAACAAACGTAGGATACAAATGCATCAAGCTGCCAGATAAAACAATGCAGCGAGTTGCATTACAGCGCCAGGGTCCAGGCACTGCAGGTCGGAACATACATCAGGGCGACAGCTCGTGTGTGCGCGTTTCAAAATGTCACGTAATGCTGCGTTGTAAACTGTAAATTCAGATGGCCATCGCCGGTAGCGGGGTGCGGTGAGGCCACGGCTGTATAAAAGCGTGGCTCAATAAAATGTTTTTCTTTTATACTGAGGACAATCAAGATGACCCCACTCCGCCTGATGGTAAGCGGCCGCGAGATCCAAATATGATGATTGACAGGCTACAAAAGAACAGACAAAGTGTCCATTGAGTCTGTTACTCTCACCCTGAAGGCCTGCTGAGATGCCGTTTCACGCCCCGCCTAAAAAACCCAGGATTGTTATTATAATAATAAATAAATGCGCCAGACAATCACACCAATCAACCTGATCTCAAACTAGGGCAACCCCTGTACTATGAGTACCAGATGACGATAATAATTAACTGGAGGCAGTCAACCCAGAACAGCCCAGACCCAAGAAAACTTAGAAAATGTAGTTTCCTAAATTGACTTGACCGGGAATCGAACCCGGGACATTTCGCTTTGCATTCGTTGTCGTTTTTTTTTCAGTTTTATTATGTTTTAGAAAAGTTGCGGATTTGAGACTTGCGAAAAGCGTAGTGTAGGCCTCCGGTTAGATGGAGTGACGATCTGCGAAAAGCCGTTGATATAGACTGGATGCGCCTATCCAAAGACAGGGTAAAATGGCGACGTCGACGCTACAACCAAACCACAGCCTTACCCCCACTATTCGCCAATGCAACTCACTATTTATTACAACAGCGCTAAAGTTTATTTTCCCTCGGCCTTCGCTATGCAAATGGGGCTAGTTTATAAACTACCTGATTTATAGTTAGCTAAAGTGGTGCCTTGGAAAGTCGCACGTATTTGCAAAGAATTTCGCAACTTTGTTGTCGTACAAGTAATTTGTACGAAGCTGTGTTAACGCGATATTATAAGTTTGTACAAAGCTGGCGAGAACTTATAAAATATTGCACGAACAAGTAGGGGCGTATCAATACGCAGTCTGGGTAAAAATGGAAAATCTAGACGACCAGTGAACTGCTATACATTTCTGTATAATATATTTAATTTTAATGGAGTCTCTCATCATTGCTCCATTCAATCTAATATCCCTAATTGCCATTCTTGGACATAGGTATCAAAATTGTCCGGAGTGATACCACGTACTCATAGAGGACAGGCGTGAAGGTCGGTCTGCGTTGGGTTTCACCGAGTGAGCGATGGTACCGGACGCCCAATCAGGTGAGAGAGGGGTGTTAAAAGGATCAGCGCACTTTCGATTCTATTGGTGATGCTGGTGTCTATGGGCGGCGGCACCTAAGGTGATCCGTCTGCTGGTCTGCCTCCTACAAAAGTAACATCTTTTTTTGGGTCTACCACGTCGTCCATTGCCATTATGAGATGCTTTTCATCAATCTCTCGGGGTTCTGCACACATGACCCGCCCACTCCCATTTTAGCTCTACAGTTTTCTGTCATATTCAATTTAAATTTCCATCCGGACTAGAATTGTAGTTTGTGCCCGCTGATGCACGCTGGGATATCGATTTCACCGCTGGCCGACCAATTTTAGCTGCCCGTAGGGTTACCAGGCGTCCGGATTAAGACGGACATAGTCATAAGCAAGATTGTTCGTCCGACGTCCGGCGCATAGTCTTCACTGGCTTGGCAACTTCGAGAGACTAGACGAGGATTGTCTCGTGAAGAAAGCATAGCCGACCGATGGGCCGGCGGCCTGTTGGCCGAATGAATTGACCACTTCATCATACGAGTTATATAGAGACAGTCGCATTGCCATCCATAAACTATATTACATCACACAATTGAATACTTAGTTCATTTCAATCGGATCAGCAAGTCTTCAATGTCATTATCTCACTCTATCACTCAGCACTACTACAATCGAACTACTGATTCAAGGGAACTCAATGAATTAAGCTAGATGAAGTATTCAGTTCATTTGATTCAAAATAAGTTGGTAAATCTTTTTTTTTTCCAGTTTAATGTCAAGCGAGTCTATTTAGAATTGTCCGGTTTTTCGTTTCTAAGACCTGGCCACCCCTGGCCTGCTCGTAGAAGCGATGCCACTCAAATATGGAGCTATATTTTGCGCTGGGATTGTTTTAGAGTTCTTCGCAATATGTATAGGGAACATTTAGTTACTAGTGAATTTTTTGATGCATACAAAGTGTATCTGTAGACACATTTACATCTCTTAAACCATACTGAACAACCTTTTATTCTACGACTTTTATGAATTCGTCGAAAGTTTTTTGGACTCCCATACAAAATGACCAAGTAAATGTGACCGATTTCGCCACTAAACCAACGGGGCATATAATAGTGTAGATAAATATTTTCTCTTTTATACTAAAGGCGACAAACGAGCAAGAGGGTGCCCTGCTGGTAAGTAATCACCGCTGCCCATGAACATCTTCTACACTGCAGCAGGCGAAAACGGAACTGTTTGAATGGTTATTCACTCTGGACTATAACGCAACAGAATCTATCATAACATCATAAATATATAAAACACGACATTTCTTCAAAAAAGCACAAATTACAGACATTACTAAAATTTTTTTTTATTTACTTTTAATTTTAACTTAAGCTTTATTACATCTACTAAGTGATACTGTAACTCGATTAATTAATAAGTTACTGGTTACCCAAGATACAGGCTGTGCCTAGTTTAGGATCCCCTGCTTGCTTCAACAAGTATACTAGACAATAGTTAGATATTAATTTCATAATATATGTAAGTACCTAATTCTTTGCTAATCTAAGTATGTAACTCGGAAAGAAAACATCTTCTAGATCAGAGAGGTCGCTGATGCGTCTGATGTTACCTCGAACGGCGCCTCCCCATGGTGCTTGTTGTTGAGGATGAGGAAGGAGCAGAGAGGCCCCCGCGCGCGGATGGCGGGCGTCACCTCCACCAGGGTCTCGTTCTCGCGGATCAGCCCGTGGTATCCCTCCTCCGGCTCCGCCAGCTCCAAGTATGGCACGTCTGTGGACAACAAGAGATAGGGACGTTTAGTCTTTGGGGTAGAGATTCTGTGAAGAGCTTTATTCCGCCATCGTCCTATTAGATTGCCTTGGTGGCGCAGTAAGTACTATTAAAAGAAGGAAACTGGAATATCTTGGACATATAATGCGTGGTCCGAAGTATGACCTATTGCAACTTATAATACAAGGCAAGATCCAAGGAAAGAGAAGCCCAGGGAGAAGAAGAACTTCTTGGCTTAAAAATCTGCGCCAGTGGTACAATAAAAGCACCCGTTCTCTGTTTAGAGCAGCTGTGTCAAGGGTTCAAGTCGCCATTATGATCGCCAACCTTCGTTAGAAGATGGCACTCAAAGAAGAAGAAGGTGGCGCAGTTGGTAGTGGGTCGCACTTAAAAGCGACGGTTGCGCTTGGGGTCCCGGGTTCGATCCCCGGGTCGAAAAATTGTACTGAGTTTTTCTGTTCAGAAATTCTGTGTCAGCCCGAAGTCTAGAAGGCGGTCTTGTACCCCCGTGACTCGGAAAACTCGGTCCTGCGCCTGATTCTTCTTCGGTCGTGTCACTCTGGTATCCTATAGAAATATGAAGGCAAGGGAATAGAGAGTGCACTTGTGTTAGATCGCTGGTAGTCCTCATCTTTGGAGGTTCGCAAGAAACATTTTCCCGCACGACAAAACTAATACCATCGATATTTCCGGACCAACGGAACATTCAAAAGAAGACCGTATTCCATTTTAAAAGCTTAAAATGTTAAAAATGAATTGGCGTCGCTAGTGGACAGACTACGCCCTCTTAAAACGTTTCCACAAATCGATGGAAAGTACAAACAACATCATCGCGACGTGTACACATCTGCAGGTCGTTATACAGAACAAACTGCCGTCCGCGTAGTAACTGAAAACCAACACCCTGTGGAAACCTACCCCGGCTAGCCCAGGGGCCGGGGGACGCGTAATTGAAAACACGGAGCGACATGTCAGGATGCGAAAACAACAAGCTTAATCTTTTACGTTTCTGTTTTGGAATTAATCTTAGAATTACAATGTTCAAGAAGAATGTCATGATTTAGGCGCTATCAAAAACGGAACGCACATCTGTGCGTTAAGTAGTGTATGTAGATACTTGAATTATTTCGTCTCGGCACATCACAACCATTCAGACGTCGATCACACGGCTCTATATATTTCACCATAGACTGTTGTCCCAGATCGCTATGACATGTCGTTTTTTAAACTTTTAAACTATCATTTACCATCAGATAGTGGATCGCATGCTAGTCTGCCTATTTCAGAAATTTAAAAAAAGTAACGAAATGAAATGAGGGCGTGCCACTGGTCACTTTTTTTTCATAGTGGCTCAGTACTGGCTCACCTCAGCCTTATGTGATGCAAAGAGAGCCCAACAGACGCGACGGCACGGCCTCACATCCGTTGGCACAAAACGTCGCCGTAGCGTGAAAACCTCCTAAGTGTTTTTCAGCAAACTTTTCAGGAGGTGAAAAAAAACCGTCTGGCGAAAAAAAAAGTTTCTAAGTAGATTTTTTTTTAATTTTTATTGAGAGTAAAGTGCTTTTAAAGCACTGCGATGAAGAAGACAGTCTCCTAGCCTATTCAAGACACACGCAGCAAATTGCGTATCGGTAAACGCCTCCTAACAAGCTGGGCTCAGACCTGGGCAACCTGATCCCGTTGGAATCACAAACAACCCTATTGTCCCGGCTCTCTCCACGGTAACGCCGCTTTGCACCTGTTCAATCGCAGGTGTTTAAACGGGCTTTTTTAAGATGGTACTTGTACTGTAAAGTCGTGGATTATGATCCCATCAAAAAAATGTGAAATGAAAGCCAAGTCTAAATTATCAACATTCCACGATTATGTCTGTTGGGTTCATTGTCAAATTATCGAACTAATTGGGCCTCATAATGGAACTTGGCATCAATTTAGACATCACTTCTTTTGAGAATTAAAAAATCCTCCAACCGATATTCGGCTACGGTGGCCAATCTCATGATCATGAACTCAACAAACAAAAGCATATTAAAATGTTGAACTTGGCTTTAATTTCGCAATGATGTTATTGATGGGATTTGTTCATTCAAAGTGCGTCAAAGTAATAGGTGAGATTGGCACACTTTCTTTCACACATTGTAAACAAAATCCGTTCCTAAACGCGCTCGTAAACCCACACCCTTCATTTGTATTCAAAGTCGAGCAAAAACACAAGATCTCTATTCATTGCGAAGTTTTACAACCGCCATAAAGCGTGCGCTCTGCACGGCGGTCGGCGTGGAACTGACCGGGAATTTGGTTTTGATCCCTTACCATCAGTTTTTTTTTATGTGAAACATATCACATCAAAAAAAAAACGTATACAGGCCAATAAGATATAGAAACCTGGATATGATTCCCAATGAACAAATTAAGCCAGTATACCGTTATACTATTAGTTTGTGTGAATGGTACTGCGAATTGCTGTACTAAGCCTCGTGATCCCATACATATTCAATACTCGTTACAGCATTAGCAGAGTTAATACATTTGATGGCTGCTCCGGCTGAGGGCTAATGGAAAACCTATAGAGCCTAATCGCAGCTCAATAGCGTGTCCGACGATGAAATTTAATAATATTCCGCCGCGGTCATAACATTAGTGGACGGGACATCCCTGCGGAGTAGGGTTGTCACGCAAGCATATAAATAAATTCATACAACATCTCATGCATTCACCTGACTCCGTACTAAGCTAAGCACTTGTGTTATAGATATCAGACAAAAGAGGAAACACAAATATGATACTTAAATACATTTATTACACCCAGACACTGAATAAACACAAGTGTTCATCACATGAATGTGCGTCCGTGGTGGGAATCGAACGTTTGGTGTATGAGGCAGGGGCCTCATACGTAACGTCGCCATACGTCCCGTTTTGAACGGGAAAGTCCCGGTTTTTGGTCACCTGTCCCGTTGTCCCAAAACAAAGCGCCGGGACTTACAATTGTAAGACGAGCCCTCCGTCCCGTATTGAGCATAAAAAGAAATGGTCAGGTTACTTATACGCCAAAGAAGGTGGGTTTACCCTTAACTATCAAATGCGCTATCCGGACAGTCATAAGAGGACGTCGACGTGCACTGCCCACCATTTAACTCCCCTTTCCCCCGGATTGGGCTTCTGGCACCCTCAGTCACCCGGAGAAATACAGCGTGGGGTGCAGCAAGGGGTGCTTCAGACGGGTGGTCTTTGAGACCGACTTTTTTTTATCAACAAAAAGCAATAAATGGTGATAGAAATCATAAACTAGTCATATAAACGAAAACGCATTAATTTGACAACCCTACCCGCGCAGACGGCAATGTCCGCTCTCTAATGAAATACCTCGCCGGCAAATTCCATGGACAAACAACCCCATTGCAAAACCAGCCCTACTGCCCTGCCATAGAGTCCTCAAAACGAAAATCAACGGCTCAGCCAAAATATACGGGGTATAACGATTACTAATTCGGAGTTTTTCGTAAGGACCAAGTGATATGACTGACTTTTGACTAGTGACGCCTAAATTGATCTTAATCTCGCAACAAGACCAATAAAAATTTCATTATTTTGTAATACTGCTTTTGAAAATTATTATTATTATTAAAGGTGATATGGTGATATATATGACCAACTCACCTAACCGACTTTGTAAAAAAATTTTTTATGCGAATTTACAAAAGTCATAGAATTCAGAATGGGTAGAACACGTGATTAAAGAGATGTAAACGTTTATAGATACATACATTCTGCATACGAGTTAAAGGCAAATAGGAACTAATATTCACGTAATTTCATAAACTATATCACCTACAAACTTAAATTAGGCAAGTTATGAAGTGCAGACATCCGTTAAGAGGAGATTTATTTTACGAAACTTCCTCTAACTGCCGCACTCAGACGTTAATTAAACCTTAATTGTCACTTAAGTATAAATATTGACCCTTATTTGAAAGGGCATAAAGACTATCCATAATTAAGTTACTAAGCTGAGCTAAGCTAAGAGGAAATGACGTCCCTGAGTACGCAGTTAAGTGGTAAAGGGGTATATCTCCACGCATACGAACTCACAGTCAACTGCCACTGTATTGATAAAAATACAGGAGCCAAGACTGACGACTCTACCTCAGACTTGGGCATCTCTAGCTAGGGCCAAGTACATCTCATTAAGATCATAACGAGCTTTGTAAAGGCCTCCCCCGAATGCGATTCCGTAATGAAGGAGGGTAGTTTAAATCTCCAAGATAAAGGAAGTTAAACAATTTTTCGTTATGGCAACAATTTTGCAACGGAGGCAGAACTCTTTGTGTACAAAGTATCCCATCAAAAACATTAATGTAAAATGGGAGCCAAGTTCAAATGTTTAATAAGCGTTGTTTGTTGAACTCTTCGTCAAAAGAAGTGGTCTCTAAATGGGTGCCAAGTTCAATGGTGATACCTGTTAGGATAATTTTCATTCAAGGAAATATGTTCGATGCCATTTTTAGTTGCTTATAATAATTAATATTATATGAAGATGGCCAGCCCTCACTTCGTTTCGGGACAGTAGTTCCACTGTCTACAAATAGATGGCGCTGGGCGTTGATCGTATCGCGCAAGTGTTTTATGTTTTCGGTTGAGCTATAAACCCTGGTGTAGGATAGCTATGAGAGTAACCTCTTTATTAATAGTATAGATAGATAGAAGATATGATGTATGAAGATAAGCGGTGGGTCTTTTGACCAGGCACCTTTTAACTTGGCACCCATTTAGATATCACTTGAGGTTTCAACCTTTATTTCGTTTGCAAAAAGTTAAACAAAGTATACTACTGTTACAAACTGTTACCTACCGGTACAAAACCAAACATTGTCCGCCCCAAACCTCTGCTTAATTAAAGCCACTCGTAAGGTTTTATTCGGATCAAATTAATTTGTTCCCTAATTAAGTGAGCTCTGCTATTAATTTCGTGATTAATATCTTAAAGTTGGAGTGTGTCTGAGGAACTTTCAAGTAATTTAACGATTCGATTATGGAAAATGTTACCAAAGATACAAGAGAGAAGGGTAACTTTAATGTATTATTCTGAATCTAGAAATTCATTAAATACTCGTGTAAGTTACCACCCGGAGCGCAAAAATAGCACTTGTGTCTCTGACATAACAATATTTTAAGTAAAAAATCGGCCAAGTGCGAGTTATTGATTTATGAAATTAAATGCTTTTTTTAGTTGATTGAATGAAAGGTGAATTGCAGTTTACGATTTGTGACGCCTTAAAAAAATTGATACCTACTAATGCAACAAAACAACTTACTGCACCGGAATCGGAAAATTGATTCTGACGAGAAAATCCGGCAAGAAACTCGCAAGTTTCTCTTTATAATCGCAAAAAATATATAATGTTTTTACAACCCTAGTGGATCTGAAAATGTAATTCTATTTGCTACTGGTTACACATTTTAGTCTTTGTTTTTCTTAGTACCGTACAATACGGTAACGCAAAGAAATATGTAAGCAAAGCTACTAAAAGGTCGCGTAAGTCATAAAAAGCTTCGAGGTGACGTCGTAGCCTTTTACGGCTGTCTGTCCGTCTGTCACACGCGGGGATTGGGCCTTATTTACTGGGGATAGGTTTTTGTGCCTTCTGCCATAGTTGAGTGCGTGACAGTGAGTGAAGGATTTGTCACTATGTGCGCTCTTTGAAAGACCTTACTTGCTAACTCTGTGTTTCTTTATTTTGTCTATGTTAATGTTGTGTAAATGTTTAAATGTGTTGTGGTCAATAATTGTTTTCTTACTCTAAGTAATATTATAAATGGGAAAAAGTGTGTGTTATTTGCCCGTCTTTCATGGCAAACGGGACGACGAATTGACGTGAATTTTAAAAGAAGATACCTAGTTGAAGGGATGGAGAGTGGCATAGATAGGCTACTCAAAGTCTCTTTCTAACGCGGTCAAAACAGCAGTGTTTAGCTAGTAATGAAACCAAATGTATTAGAGAGTAATTTTATTTGATTTTATTAATTAATGAGTAACAAACAGTTACACATTAAATGATGATGAAAGTTTGTTTGTTGGTGGTCTTTTGTTTAGTGTTTATCTTGTTGGTTGTCCTACTAAATAAAATAAAAATAAACAAATAAATCACAGCCAAACACCCTCTACAATGACATTTCGATGAGAATGACCCTGTGACTCTTTGCGATGCAAATAAATGTAGACATTCTTTTCTTGGAATATTTAGGGCTGCCCTTGAGTGGCTTCGCTGTCCTTCAACTGTCTGTGACCGAGTATATTTCGTGGGAATGACAGCTTGTGTGTTATGTAAAGAGACCGAAATCTTGGGCAAGATTTATTTGTTGCTTTCCGTTCACACCGGAACATAACATAAATTATTTAGTAAAGTGTAGCATATGTTACTTAGGGATAACTTAGCTTTTTACAGCTGAAAAGCAGTAGTTTTTGGGTTTACACATGTTTTTTGTGATAGGGCAGCGCAATGTATTGGGAGGAACTATCAGCAAAATTAATGCGTTATTGATGGCAGGCCACTATTAACGTATACAATATAACGCTAAACAAAGTGTCAGACGACTTCAGGTTAGTTAATGAAGATTTTAAGTGTGGGAGACCCACGCTTCGGCATGAATAGGCCGGCTCGACCGGAGTGATACCACTGCCTCACAGAAAACCTGCGTGAAGCAGCTCTTGTGCTGTGTTTCGCCGAGTGAGTGAGGGTACCGGAGGCCCACCGTGGGGAAGGGGATAAAAGGTTGGCAGCGCACTTGTGACCCCACTTGTCACCTGGTGTTGCAGGTATCTATGGGCGGCGGCATTGCTTACCATCAGGTGATCCGCCTGCTCGTCTGCTACCTATGATATAAAAAAAAATTGCACAAGATGTCTGGCAGGAACTGAATGCGAGGCCGAGCAAGCGACATAAACACACGTAGATTTATGAGCACAGAATTGTGCTTGATGGATTCCCATTTGGGAGGTGTACGTGGATAAGAATCTATTATGCTACCAATCATAGGTAAGCAAAAAAAAACTTTTCACACGTTACAAAATAAAACTCTATTTTAGTCACTAATAGAGTCTAAAATGATGCTAATGCCACCTTCGCGTATAAATCTATTCACCAGCACGCTCCGCAGCTCTCGTCTAAATTATCCCCCCCCCCCCCCCTCTCCAATCCCCATGTCCACAATCTGTTCTATTGAAATGCAATCGGTCGTTTCAATTTCCAATGGGATCGTGTGTCTTCGAATAACAATGTTTATGTTGCAGGACAATCGTAAAGTTAGACACTATATAACACGCCTTTTCATTTCTTAGAATGACATGATTCTGTTCCGAGACTATGACATAGTCCAATACTTCGAAAGCGGGAATCAAAATCAGTTTTTCCACCAATAAGACATTCCAGTTTGCACTCGTTTATTTCTATAATTTAGTATTTTCCAACGTTGGAAATGGAGTCAAGAGACACAAAGTTCATCATTATCATCATATCAGCCCACATCCACCCACTGCAGAGTATAAGCCTCTTCTCTATCACACCACTGTCTACGGTCCCCAGCTAGCCTCATCCATTGTTTCCTCATCGTAGTCATGGTAATGGGGAAACAATAAATGAGGCTTTTCAGTTCATTATTCGTTTTTAGCCATAAGACCACCGAAATTCTATTTAACTAAATAAACAGCATTAGGTTCAATAAACTTTTGTGCAATCAACAGTGCTATTATCAGAGAATCCAGACGTATCGTGATTGTCCAATCCTACCCTTGCCCTGCGACATCCGTCGTCTGCACGTGCTCGAGGTCGATCAGGCGGGATGACCTGTCACCTGTTGGGTTGGGGATAAGGACCCGATACGTGAGTGTTTGTTCGCGTTCACTTGAGTGTTCACTTAGGAACATCCATCGTAAGGACTCCGTACGTTCAAAATGATACGCAGGTGGCGGGACAAACAAAACTGTGGGAGAGCCACGCTTCGACATGAATGGGCCGACTCAACCGGAGTGATACAACTGCCTCACAGAAAACCGGCGTGAAGCAGCCCCTGTGCTGTGTTTCCGAGTGAGTGAGGGTACCGGAGGCCCCCCGGGGGGAAAGGGATAAAAGGTTGGCAGCGCACTTGTGACTCCACTGGTGTTGCAGGTGTCCATGGGTGGCGGCAATTGCTTACCATCAGGTGATCCGCCTGCTCGTCTGCTACCTATCACATAAAAAGTAGCAATTGAGAATTTCTTAGCCTTACTTTTTACTAACGACAAAACTACAAAAGACGACCAAACTACGGTTTGAACTTTCCTGGAACACTGCCTTTGAGTGTATTTTGACTGCATTAAATGTAAACGCCACGGAACCACTGTCAGTCAACCAATGGACAAAGCTTCAATGTATGATACTTTATAAATTAGGGAAAATTATCAAAGAACTAAGCTGCAAACAAAACTCGCTTACAACTACATACTCGTAAGTACCTCCTCATAGTTCCGGAACTCCCCTCCCCCCATCCCCCCCTCTCCTACAGCACGTGGGCTGAAACGTTAAAGCTACTCTGTTAACAGCTAAACTTCAACAGTTATACGAGAGGAAATTCTAAGTTTATGCAAGTTTTCGAGACCTGGACTTGAGTTTTAGATAGTTGGATATTTTCAAAAAGACATTGTTTTGTGTTTATTTTGAAAGTATTTGCAGAATCAGTATTTTTTAAAAGTAGAGTACCTACGTCTGCAGCTCCACTCGCGAGGAGTTCGGTTTGCCACTAAAAGGTTTTTTCGCCTCATTATATTTCGCCCGCAAGATTAGTATCTTCCCTTCAGGTAAGTTCGTTTAGTGACATTTTGTTTCTGTCTTTCAGTCTTCAGATAAATATCAAGCACGGCGTACAAAATACCAAACTCCGCTGTATTTTGCCGAGTGGGTCCTTAACCACTTGGCTCTCTGGGTATCTCTGGTATCCTTGTACCAGAAACACCTAGAGACCCAATCCGGGTAAAAGGTTGGCAGTGCAATAGTCGATTCTACTGGTAGCGGTTATCGCTACCATCAGGTAATCCATCTGCCAACTCTCATCCATACTAATCCATCCATACTTACTAATATACTTACTATACTTACTATTACTTACTAATATTATAAATGCGAAAGTAACTCTGTCTGTCTGTCTGTCTGTCTGTCTGTCTGTTACTCTTTCACGGCAAAACTACTGAACGGATTTAAATGAAATTTGGTATACAGATGATCTAGACCCTGAGAAACTCTGCAACTCTCACATAAAATAAAACCCCTTCAGGCGTAATAAATAAGTCGTTACTTTTTTGACGCATTGGACTTCCAAATATTTTATTTACCCCAATATTTCTTGAACAATCCGTTTTAACGAGCGCAGAAATCACTCGATAGTATTACTTGGCATTTCTACGAATCCCTGACGAAGGGTCACGACAGGCCTCCCTGAGGGCAGCTGTTCGCTTGTAATTTTGGATTCTCTCGGGAATGGCAATCAGTGTGGAGGCTTGTGCTACGGCTATTGGAGAACGAATACTAATGACGAAGAAAAATATTTTATAGGTTGTTTTCCCTTATTTATGTACAGTCAACGGCAAAAGTATGTGATTAAAAATCAAAAACTCTATACTCAATATCACAACTGTATGAATCACTTTGAGGCTATACGGAGTTTGCGTCAGAACTGTATAAATTTGACACACACAGCTCTGACGCGAACTCCGCTCAATAGTGAGCATAAAGATTTTGATCATCTACTTTTGCTGTTGACTGTGCATACGTACGTGTGCAAAACCAAAGAGAAAAAAGCTGCAAACTCTGGGATGAGCTGCCAGCTGCGGTGTTCCCAGATCGCTGGGACATGTGCTTTTTAAAACGAGGGTTTAAAAGATTTCTTCCTCAACGCCATAACGGTGCAACGGGCATTGTTGTTGTCTACGAGGGGCCGTTATTATGTACAATCGGATGGGCTGCATGCTCGTGCTAAATCGTAATTTTCCAGGTCATCTGGAACTGGGAAATAGTTTTCAGCTAGGTATATAGATGGTTAAGAAAATGTAGGTACGTACAGCCACACATCGAAGTATACAAAACTGTCAAATTTCTTCAATCGACTGTCAAACAAATTAGGTTGAATATTAATTGGAGAAATTTGACAGATTGTGATAACCTGATGTGTAGCTGTCTGTACGACTTTTGGACAATAATTTAGAACGAGTTTATGAAATTATGGAGGATAAAATGATCTCGGTAGAGTTAGGTCTCACCATTGAAATTAGCAACCATTTAGATATCACTTCTCTTGGCGGTGAAATCAACAAACTTGGCTCTTATTTCACATTTATGTTTTTGATAAGATTTTGTTTTAGTGGAAACATACTAATGTGGTATGTACGGTGGCCAGCACATCAAGTTACTACAATCTGTCAAATTTCTTCAATCGAACCTCACTTTTATGTCAAACGTGTTTGGTTCAATATCAACTAAGGAAATTTGACAGATTGTAGTAACTTGATGTGCTGGCCACTGTACATAGACATACCGGTAGAACGTTTCGAGGGTAGCTCCGGATTTTGCGAACGGAAGCTTCCACATAACAGTAGAGTAAGTACGTACATATTTACCAGGATGTAACTTATTGACTGATACACGTTGTGTGAACAATCCCTCGACCGGATCTTGACCCCAGAGGTGATCTTAGATAGTACATACTTACTAAGTCGAGTACAAATAAACATTATTGTTATTATACAATTTGATCAAAATTGGTTGAGAAATTCGCTACAGTGTGTTTTCGTCTTCAAACAAGTTATTTTTATACCGGTTGTCTCGATAGACATTTACATCTCTTTAACTAAGTATTTTACCAACCATTTTGAACAAGATTTGTTCTACGACTTTTGGAAATTCACAGCAATTTTTTTTCGATTCAAAAAAATTACATATCCCGTGACCGACTTATATGAAAAGTTAAAAATTTCGATGCGAATTTCCAGAAGTCATAGAACGAATAGTTCAGAAAGGTTGGTAGAACACGTGTTTAAAGGGATGTAGATGTTTACTGATACAGCCTTGTACAGGCAAAAGGTTATAAAGGGTTAGGGTGAACTTGTTATTGCCAGTACAAATTTTCAAATATTAACGAAGTCGTGGTATGAATTGAATTTGCGACTATTTGGCGTTTAGAGGACCCTTTGTCCACTCACGTGAGAAGTGCATTCAGCTTCAGTGCACATTTGATTGTTCGTTTAATTGAATTTAGTAATTTTGAAAGTATGAACTAGGCTCGCCTATTAACCCTTTTGTTAAGTTAATAATTACTGAAAAGTATTAATTTCAAATCCTATCAAAATAAATTGGTTCATGAAGGTACCCCCACGTTGGGCGCCAAAATTAAAACAAGCTTTCTACTGACGATTTCGAGAAATTTTAGGCTTCATCTCAACATGCCATTCCCAATTGTATCTAAAACCGATACTTCGGACTCGGGGTACGCTTGCACAGGAGTGAGTCTAGAAAATACGATATAGCATGTGCCGTCTGCTCTTCGCAACTCTTTAGCAGGGAAGCCATACCAAGTGAAAAATACGTTTCAGAAACTCTCCTTAATGTTACGTGTAGGTGTAGAAATATGCAGACAGATTTGGAAAATCCAGTAATAGTTACTCTAATTTGAATCTAGGAGTACGTTCTTATCCACCATGCTACTATCGCTCAAAAAAACTCAAGCAGTAACTTGAATGTGATTGTTGTTAAAATCAATGAAAATCCAAGCAGTTAACGAGCCGGTCCCACTTCGGGAGCCAATACTTCGACAAGACTCAAATAGTCAAAAACACGCGTAGCCTTGTATCTTTTCAAAAAGTACGCTCATAAACTCGAAACCAATTCCTCAAGCTGAAGGCGTCAGGGCATTACCGCAGTTGTTCTTGTTGTTGTCGCATAATAAGCCGCATATATCAGCGGAACGCTCCGGGAAAGTTGTTCCAGCCGTTTGCGGAACGGGCGGAACGTGTCCCGCGTTATCGCGGTAATGGCAGCGTTCCGACTGTTTTGTGGTTTATTAGCTGATAGCTTATAAGTTTATGATAATAGATTTGTTTATCTTCGATGACTTCTACATCAATCGGGAGCAAACTAGCACAATTCAGTTATTCCTTCCTCAAGAGCCGTCAACGCATTTGTGATGCCTCAGGTGTTGCAGATGTCCATGGGCGGCGGTGATCACTGACCATCAGGTGAGCCGTCTGCTCGTTTGTCCGCTATAATGTAAAAAAAACAAGGCTATCTGTTGGGAACATAACATCAAAATATAAAAACATCTTAAGAACATAAAACAAACCATAAACTATGTACAAAAGAGTACGGTTGTGGCCGTCGCCAACACTATTCATACTAAATGCAAAGACTCGTGGTAGACGGTGACGTTCATATTGCTACAAGTCTTGCGTTTACTCGTATCATTAAGTAGGGTCAAGAGGTCTAGAGCCTTTAATAAAGTCGACAAGTTGATCTAAACGTCAAAATAGACGTTTTTATTATGCTTATGCGCCCTCATATTGTCCAACTTTTTATACTAAAATCACTTAATACTAATTTAAAACCTGGCTCAGCCGAAACGTTGCGTTATTACTCAATTTAATATCGAAGAAATGTCGTGAAAAAAGCGTTTAATAAAAGTGACAAGGCAAGAATAGACAAGTGAAACTTGACAGTCTTGTGAAAGCGTTCAATGGCAAGAATAGTTGTTTTATATATCAGTTACGACCTTGAGTTTGTTAGGTTAACATAAAAGGAAGAACACACAAAGTGTGCCATTAAAAGATTTTCCTGTGGGTTTTTATGGATGGTTAAATAAACATTTAATAAAGTCTAATCATGTACACATTTCTTAATATGCCATGTATCAAGTGCATTGTTTGAGTTTACCACTTTTGTGCTAAATTAGAAAAATAAACTTCGCAGATCAAGTTTCTGAAAGGCTATTAAGCCAGTACTCCGCTCGCTATACAAATAATTCTGTTGAGTATTAACCGTTTTTTTTTACTAAACGAAAGTTTCTCAACTCATTTCAATGCTGAATGACCTGGCATCGACGCCGCGAGCATAAAAAGGGCAGTTTCGTCTCCAATCAAACCACAGTCAAATACACGACAGAAACTCTCTTGCCATTAGGATTTGCGACTCTACTGACGTTTATTGCGGCGCTTAGACACGCACTATTGGGCTATCTCCAGTAGGCCTAACATGCGTACCGAGACGAAATTTTGTCGACTCTCGTTCGCGAGAGCGCATCCTTCTATCCCGCTCATTGCTGAGGCAGGTGAGCGAGAAGCGCCGACACAATACGAGTGTCGAGAAAATTAGCTCGTGGCGCGCATGTTAGCCCGGCAGGGGCTACTGTTTTCTCTATCAAAAACGCTGTGCAGCAGATATGACCACGCATATGATGGACGATTTATTATGGATTTTGAAAAAGGTCCTTCATCAGCTCAATGGTTGCGTTCCCCCGATTATTTCAAAAGCCGCCACTTTGAAACCTTAGGTTTAATGACTTATCCTGAACATTATGTCTATTATTGAGGGTAGTTTTCCAATAAAATTTAAGTACTTATCTAAGACTAATGGGAGCTGGCGTACTTGAGAACTGAGGTACAAGGTGATTGGTTATTTTTGATGTGAAATGTCAATATTATGTCACTAAACAGCCAATGACGTCGAAGTTGGACCTCAGTTCCCAAGTACGCCATCTAGCGGTTATTTTACACGCCGTAGCCCCCATTGCATTACTCGGTACTTTTTCCAGGATTATCTTTTAAAATTGTTACCTCACTGTTACAACAAGCATTATGCCAACTTCAATCGGCACGGTGAACTTCGGGCCCTTTCAGTTCGGCTTCTTTATTGATCGGCCTCAAATAAACCGCCAAAGCGGCGAAATACTAATAAACTTTGTTTCGGTCGTTATTTTTCTTTTTGAAATACGAGTGGAGTTGGGGGGCTTTCTTATAGTTTACCTTTTTAGCCGACTAAAGGATTTTTGGAGCGTATTGAAGTATTATTGATCTTTGCCTGGGCTGTGTTTCATCGATCAAAGGGGCGAGCATTTGGAGAGGCCTATGTCCAGCAGTGGACTGCAACAGGCTGATGATGATGATGATGTGTTTCATCGAGTGACGGTACCTGAGGCCCAATAAGAGGGAAAGGGGGTTAAAAGTGCGACAGCAATCGCTTACCATCAGGTGATCCGTCTGCTTGTCTAGCACCTATCACATAAAAAGGACGACTGTCACTTCATTGTAATTTACTAAACTTTCCAAATATTTTATCAGGGTTCAAACATACCCCAAGCAACTGGATATTATTATGATATAAGAACTATCTAACCATTTTGTCTTTGACATACAAGGATGTTTAGCATAGTCAATGAAAGAAAATCTGTAAATCACATATTAAGCTGTGGAGAATTAGAGCACTACCATGCATCACAATGAAAGAGACAAAGCGATAGTTTTCGATAGCGAGGATAGTATTTCAAACTCATAGTAAGGCCACAGGAGATTAATCTTCAATGAATTCCTTAGAAATACCTCATTCCATTCCCAGAAGCAAACCCCCAGCGGTGGCGAAGGCCACTTATCTCCTCGCCAATATTAGCACCCTGTATTTGCTCGTTCGTCTGCCGGAGTGGAAATTGAAACCACTACTAGGTACATTCCATTACTTATTAGTGGTAGTCATCGGTTCTCAAACTGTGGATATTGAAAATTATTGAGATAAAGATTTGGAACGTGTAACCAGGATTCAGTTGGTCTTGTGGCTTAAAACGTAAAAAAAGATTCGGTTGGGAATTCCGTTTCGTTTTAAGCCGTCTGGTTTTCCTGAGTACAGTTAGCGAAAGTCCGACACCAGTCGCCTCTCTAACTGTACTGTATAACCCCCGTATATGCCGTGACTTCTCTCCGACTGTTCTGTATAACCCCCACTGCGTATAACCCCAACCGTGCCGTAACTATCTCTAACTGTACTGTATGTATAATTCCCACTGTGCCGCAACTCTCTCTACCTGTACTGTATAACCCCCACTGTTCCCCAACTCTCTCTGATTGTATTGTATAACCCCCCCCCCCTTGTACCGTAACACTCTCTCTGACTGTACTCTATAACCCCCACTGTGCACTGTATAACCCCCAATGTGCACTGTATAACCCCCAATGTACACTGTATAATCCCCACTGTGCCGTAACTCTAACTGTACTGTATACTGTACAACCCCCACAGAGCCGTAAATTTCCCGCTATTTCCCCCAGACGGTCTATTCTTGCATGTCAGTTAAACATATTTGCACTGGCGACCAGAGCTTTAGATTTCGGCAACATATCAAGTTCATGCACTTTAAAACGGAAGACAAATAACTTCCAACCTGGCAGCTCCATAAATTCGCTTTGTGGTAACCCCGACGTCATCTGGTAGGGCTGCCTCTTAGATTAAAAGATCGGATTTTATATGCTCATTTTAAATCATTGCGATATTTGAGCGTGTGTGCAATAAATCGGCATACCCATCCATTAGGCCTACCTAACATGCGTACCGCGACAAAATTTTATCGACTCTCGTTCGCGAGAGCGCATCCTTCTATCCCGCTCATCGCTCAGTCAGGTCAGCGAGAAGCAACATGCGCCGACACACAGGTAATGTAGTGGCTAGGTTGTACTTTTAAGCTTGCAGTCCTGGGTTTCAGCCTGTTTTTGGCATTGAGTCGGCAAGTTCGTGAAGTTATGAGTACCTACCTACAAGATATTGCGCATCCGGTCTAAACATCTTATCGGGCATTAACTCTTTGTGAGTTTGTCATATTATTTGGTCTTGCCAGTTTATTGCAGTAACTTTGGTTTGTTTACTTTTTTAAATATATTTTATTTTTTACCTCCTAAGGTCTAAGGTAAGGTGGAGATAGCGATTGCATTAAGTTACGCTATTAGCGATTTGCATTAAGTTTTGCCAACCCTACCAACATCGGAGTTGCCGCAGCGTCCGGCGTGCATCCGAAATCCTTCTCCTCGAGTATGATTTACGCCCGACTCCGCTCGCTGTCTATCCCCGGACGAACACGTGCGGTTTGAGTTGGGCACTCGTTAAATTGCTTCAAATTATAGATGTTTCAGCTTCATAAGGCTGTGATTGGACTGTAGCTTATCTGCATTGAAACTATAGTAAATCATATAAGAGCAAGCTTCGCTTTTTGCTTAGTGATAGATACTCTTTATTGCACAAAAGATAACAGAACTTAATGCTTTGGTCATTTTTTTTTGGGTTTGTTTCAGGTCTTGATCACAGGTCATTAGAATTTAACTCTGATATTGTCCCAGGCGGTCATGTTTTCACGTATTTTTGCCAAGAGCCATGTACTGACATTTAAATGACACAATATCCTGAAGGTACGACTAAGTATGAAGACAATTTCGTCTGTGCAAAAACAGACATCTTAAACATAAACCTGCGGTTCCAACCCACAGGGCCGGGACCTTCACAATAAGCCCTACCCACACCTCGTCAGGAATCGAATGTGCGTCCACGCGGAAACGACACGCCTATCGTATCTCATTTGAGCCACGGTTCGGCGGAGACAGCGGTCAGTTAGGGGCTTTCGAAATTGTGTTGAAATGTTCAGGGATTTACAAGATTTCCTACCTTAATATTTCAAGGGTGAAATTATGAAACTTTGAGTTTTAGCACAGTATAACACAGACTGTTGACATGGGTGCATTGAAGGAAGATCCAGTGATCTTGTAAATGGATAGTTAAGGTTACCAAAAGGTAATTATAGACGGGAATTAACGCGACGTAAATCTTAAGCACATAATTATGTACTTACTGCTTGACGTTTCGGCTGCGTTACAGCAGCCGTGGTCACAAGCCACAAGTCAATTCCCGTCTATAATAATATTAGTTATAATGGAACACGAAAATTTAAAGAACTATTTTTAGCTTTAGGTATATTTGCGCTTAAGCTTGAGTATTTTCAGAGCTCACCTTGTTCAAAGACATTTCTTTTAATAATCATCTTAGCGTTTAATCCTGGTGGTGTCCCAAACTGGAGCTTCGGATCCCGGGGTTCGCTGTGCTGTATCTCCACTTTGCACCTAATTTCGCATCCATGTAGATGTCTTTATTTACGATGACAATTATTTCTTTCTTAATATCTCTATCTTTATTACCATCAAGTGGAAGCACGAGTGCACCGAATAAGCCATCTCATAGAGCCCACATCAAACATTTTTGATTTTTTTTTGTTTGCTAGAACCTCTCAATCTATTGAAATAGGTTTCCTTTTTGTTAGCAGAAAATAGAATCCTTTCCTATCTCAAATGATGACGCTTGGCGTGCCTAAAGCCTTTCCTTCCATCGCAAATCTTATTTTAATCTACACTAAAGTTCTGAAGGAAAGCCTAGACCGCTCCGCTCCGCCTATCAGTTACTGGGCCCTTTAGCTCCACTTAGATCTCCAAGCTCCTTTGTATAGACGACTTATCGGAGAATAGGACGTTTAATTCAATATCCCTTTTTTATTTGAAGTCGGTCTTCCAGATTAGAACCGTTGGGTCGCGATAAAAGATTGCCTGGGCGTTATTCAAATCCATTTTATTGAGTTGAAAGGCTGATTGTACGTGGCAACGAACTTAAGAGTTGTTAAGGAGCTTTTGTATACCTTCAATATGGATAGACTTTGGCGCCCAACGTGGGACTGAAGTTGAATGTGGTCTGGCCTGCCTCATACACCGAAGGTCGTGGGTTCAATACTAAAATCAGCAATTGCCTTCTATATAGACTTTGGCGCTCAACGTGTAACTGAATTTAAATGGTCCGATGGCGCATTTGTCACTGACCCTGCCTCAAACGCCAAAGTTCGTAAAGGTGGGTTCGATACCAACATCAGCAAAATGACAAAACCTGACAATTCACAATACTCGACAAATACACAATAACTGACGTAAAGTGATCGACGCCGCTCATGGTTAAATAATGACTGGGTTCATTTGGTGTTACTCAAATCCATTATATTATATTGAGTAGAAAAAAAAACTTAATTACTAGAAAATTTAAAAACTGTCGCCATAGCGTTGCTATGGAGTTTATACTTTACTTTAGGACAGCTAATATGATAAACCAAAGGACCTCCTTATACAATGCCGACCCTTCAAAAACTACATACATATAACACTCTACTTTACTTACTTTGCTGCCATTTTAAAAGTAATTCAAAGCAGAAACATAACACCTACAAAACTAGCCATAAAAAATCACATCACACCCATACTCACTCGCTAATACACCATCACAGTCAACAAGCATATTTCTGCAAACTGGAAATCCGGAGAAACCCTCCAACTTAGTGATGAGAAATCAGACGAGTCCACTCGAGTGAGATGTCACTCGAGTAAAGAGTCAAATTTAGCAAATTTATTTTACCGATGGGAAAAATTAAAAAATAATCACACAACATGAGATCCTATGACCTGATCACATCAACCTGACTATATTGTCTTGACTGTAACAGGCTGATGATGTGACGTGGCTTCCAGGACGTTGGTGCCTATTAGTCTCGAAAATAGTGGAATTCCATTCGAGAGTTTTGTTTGTCATTTGTCAGCCAGTTACGTCCACAGGCAATTCTTCATAGCCAGGGGTATACTTAGATCCTGATCCAGAATTTGATAAGTCTGGCATTGACAATAAAGCAACTGCTGTGAACCTATGTAAACTTTCTATTCGAGTGCATATGAGTACGAATAAAAAGATCCTTTTTCCAGTTACATCACTACTCCAGCTCAAACATCTGAAATTATTTACAGCACTATTACACGTGCCATTAGACCGCCATTACGGCCGCGAGGGCGTTTGATGTGGAATTACATTTTACCCGATTTAGTTTAATAGCACAAGCAGTTTACTTCGTTGCCTCCACTCATAATGGGTGAGGGCGTAGAATGGATAACAGTGAGGTGACTTCTTATAGGATCAAGAGTGGAGTTCTCTATTGTGCATGTGAGTAAATGCCCGATGATCTGACGACATCAAGAATTCAAGACTCGAGCTGGGTTGGCGACGTGGGCGTGGCCCAGAAAAACCGACGACTGGAGGAAGTGGAGAAATATTAAAGAGGTCAATGCTCTGCAGTGTTCAAATATATGGTGCTGAAGAAGAAGAGATGACAGTTAATGAGATATATCAAAATCAAAAGAAAGTCTGTGTGTGAAAGCTTTCGTCCAGTCACTATCACAACTAGTGCTATAATCTGCTAACCTTAGTTAGCGGCCCAAATGCTTCACTAAATTCGAATTACAATCTCTACAAGGAGACTTTTTCTCCAACGGTTGTTGGTTCTACGGCAGACGTACCCAGCCCACTGTGACTTAAGCGTGCTCTATCGTTGTATTATATCAAAGGTTTTCGGTCAAGATAATTTACCTAAACCACTCTTCCATTACATTTGTCAGCAAACCTTTATATTGAAAGCGGCAATACATAAACAATCAAGTATTTTGTTGCTTGAGTCACTGGCGCCCATAAACTACTGTAAGATCTGATGAGGCGCTAACGAGTTGCCAGCCTTTTAAGAGTACGCTCGTCTATGAAAGTCCTTAAGTCCAACCATTCCACAAAACTTCCTCACTGCTTCCTTCCCTAAACTACAACAAGGCTTACAACAGAAACGGTCTCAATTCAAAGTAGTACTGTTTAGGTAACACATTGGGCGAGAGATGTCGCCGATCCGTAGCATTGATTGCCGTCCCAGAGCGCTTGTGCCCTCCACTATCTTGATAAGTATTGACTAAACGAGCCCAGTAAGGGTTGCTATCCCTTTCCGGGTTTGAACCCTATAGAGAACCCTTTAGTAGTAACAATATTGTCAGAGATTGGGGTCTATAATTGTACAATTTGAAATATTATGATGGGACTGGTAAATTAGCTACATATTGTATATTCGATTACGACATACTCACACACACGCACACACACAGATTTAATATTGCGTTCTTATTTTTATACTTCATAGTGAATGTTAATTTGAAGTTGTTATGTAAATGTAAATGCGATGCACTATCAGGGTTCACCATATACACCATCGCAAAAGAGATTATAAAATTATAAACAAACAAAATTAAAAAGATAATTCGAAGAGCCCCTAGGGCATAAAAAAGAAAAAAATAAGAACTGAAAACTAGTAACACCACAATGCAACGACGGCATTTTCGGAATTAAAAATGTATAGCTGTAACTACTAATGACAGCAATGTTGGGATCACTTTTGCAAATGCTGTCCGTATAGAATTGTGTATCTACTTTGAAGAGGGGTCAAATACACCTTTGGTTCGTGCGGCAACTACTGCCAAATCCGACATCGGGCCCGTCATACCAACAAATATTGTCAGTCGAACTAGCCCGGGGCCCAAAGATAACCATCACAGTCACAGATAACTTCACTCCAGTGAGTTTCGCCCAGAAAACTCCCAAGTAGAATATTTGCCGCTCAGCGATATCACTATTTACAAAGCTAAAGTAAATTCTGTAGACATTAAATGGGCTGTGAATTTTATTATCAAGTTTGAATGAAGAGATAAGCATTTCTAATGGAGATTAATGACTGAGAAGTTATTTGCGGATATTGTGGGATAGTTTGTGAACGGTAATAATTTCTCGATTCTAGCTAACCTTCAAAGTTACTGAGTAATGGATTATGTTGGACAAACAATACGTCTCTGGATATTGCCAGGTATTTTCAAACTACCGAGGACTACTGTACAAAGCACGCAAGCAGGCGGTTCGTCATTATTCCGGTAGATGGCACTATGCATTTTTACATCGCGCAAGCGATGCGTGTCACCGGAATAATGACCCCGAGCCGCCTAGGCAGGTTTGGCAGTTCTAAAATAAAACTCAGGATACTCAGACGGAACTGGTATTTTATTCTACCGTCTCCCTGCCTGGACCTCGAGGGTGCCTTCTACATGGTCCTTCGAAGTAATCAGCGCTAGGGTAGTGTGGGTGGTGGTGAAGCTTGGTGCGGCTGGTGGAGAATCAGCCGACGTGGGGAGGAAGCGGGGACTGCTGCTGAAGAAGCAGTTCCAGGCGGCAGTGGGGTCGCCAGGGTCCACGTCGGAACTCTGCAGCAACTCTCTCGGAACTACCAATTTAAGGGATCCTGTATATATAATATCATCACCCCATCTTAGCATCCTCTGCTTCTTCCACCTTGACATGACCAGTGTGTTACAAATTAGCTCCATCTACCATCACCCTTGTACTAAAAGTAACGTTAAACACGCTTAACTTTAAAGTTAAGTAACGTTAAAGTTAAACGCGTTTAGTTTAGGAAGCTTGCTATTAGTAAATATTCCCATTTCCGCGTTCTCATCCCCAATATTGGTTTGTTGAACATTTGTAATATATATGCTACCTGTTTGCCACTGCAACCCCCGTCAAACAGTTTCTGACGGACGATCAAGCACGAGTCGCTCGCGCAAACTCCCCTAAATGTCTACCACAGCATACAGATACTGAGTAGGTAACCATAGAAAGTGTTGCAGCTACTGTAGTAGAGTAGATCAACGTCTTTGCAATCCGACTGTGGCGGACAGGAAAGAACACCCATAAGGCGGACCGACGATCTAGTTAAGTTTGTTTGTTTGTTTGTGGTATCATTTGGATTTGCGAGGATTGATTTGCGAGGAGAACCTTAAGGCAGGCCTATATTCATCAATGGGCGACCATTGACTTAAATGTTGATAATCATAAATTACAACACTGATTAGAGCACAGAGAAGCAACTTACATCTCTTCTTTAGCTACGTTTAATAGATAGATGAATGTTTCCATTCAAAACACACATACAGAGCACCGTCTCCATTTCATCAAAAACTCAGGACTTCTAATGAAACATGTTTGTAAATTACACAGAGTTACTGACTTAATCAACACTATACCCTTCGACCCTGAACACATATCCGAACAAAAATGTTCACAGTAAACATTACACAGCACTATTTAAAATAACGATACAAATAAACCGTGGAACGGGTTCATGCTAGTGATGTGCACACTTAGACATATTGAGTTCTGCTTTTGGAACCTCAAGGCACAAAATGAGTAAATAACTCCGCCTGTGGGATTCTAATTAGTCAAGTCTCTGCCATTCCCTCCGAAACATACCGAGACCTCGGTACTCGCGAAATACGCATATATGTAGGCGTAGCCTGTTTAGCTCTGGTTCTGTGTCCAGTTTTTTTGTGGATCTGTCACTACTATTTTGTGGTTCTACTCCTACTATTTTGTTGTTCAGTGTCTTTTCTTTACGTATGGCCAATGTAACATTTTTTTTTATAGTTTGCATGCTGAGATTACCTATAATTGTAAGTATAGTTAGCTTTAAGCACTAGTGTATTTTTTTATATGTAAGTAGGTACCTGCTGTAACTTATGTTGGTGATCCAATAAATAAATAAAAACTTATTTTGAGGTCCTGTGTCTACTATTTTGTGATCCCGTGTCTACTATTTGGTGCCATGACACATCTGTAACATCACTAGTTCGTAGTGGTAAATTGGGGCAGGGTTTCGCGTGACCAGTGGTAGTCAACCTTTATTACCGGAGTAATAGGTATATATTGTGTTTACTGCTAGGTGCGTAATATTTAAAATTGATTCCAGAGAAAACGTTTATATATACAGATAGAGTTCCTCTGTAGTTATATCCCTGATGAAAGTGCACATTCCCATTCTGTTTTATCAATTTACTAGCGGCCGCCCGCGACTTCGTCCGCGTGGAAAAGTAACTTTTTACCCCCCTTTTAACCCCTTACAACCCCCTTAATATTATTATGTTGATACAACTTAAACAAATTATTTCGACCAAATTTGGTACCATAAAAACGGTCATTGTGACTAAACCTTAAAAGATAGACATATGCCGTCGCGGACTTTTTTTTAGATCATGTATAGAGGAATAATTCTTTCATACATATTTTTTGTGTATCTTGAACCGTTTTCGCAGCGCACGCAAAGAAAGCCTTCAAAAATTAATAATTTTCCCCGTTTTTTACACATTTACCGCTCTGTCTTTGCTCCTATTGGTCATAGCGTAATGTTATTTAGCCTATAGCCTTCCTCGATAAATGGACTATCCAACAAAAAAAGAATTATTCAAATCGCACCAGTAGTTTCGGAGATTAGCGCGTTCAAACAAACAAACAAACTCTTCAGCTTTATTATATTAGTATAGATAGTATAGATTAGTATAGATTTAACCGCATTTGATAGTGAGTCTAGCTCAAGCCTTTGGTAGTGATACTGCTTCACGCTCCCAAGGTTCGATTCCACTATCATCATTTCCTTCTCATTTTTGAGAGGTCCTTTGATCACCAAAGAAAAAAACACGTGCCTACAGCATACGCAATCAGATTTTTTTATGTGAGTGCTTGCAGACGAGCAGACGAATCACCTGATGGTGAGCGATAGCACGCTGCCCACCCTTAAGATCCAGTTCCCCCCAGATCCGGCCCAGGGTCGTCTTAACCACTCGGTTTCTTGCGATGTCGTGTTATCACTCCGCTCGAGCCGACTCATTCATTCCGAAGCGTGGCTCTTCTGACGTGGCACTTATAAATGTATCCTGTATAAAATTTTGGACAAAAACCCGGAAAAATATTTCGCCAAGCGAAATTCAATTACATCTATTGGATCCATTTCATCCCCTCAACCCGTTGAAACAACAACACGTACCGACATAACGACAACACGACACCCTTTACAATTGTAATCGCCATTTTTATTTACGCAAAAAACAATGACACGACGCGTTAATCTGTGCCCGGTGAGTGCTCCACATGATAATGACGAACATGAGAGGAAAGAGGTAGGGTTGGCCTAGATCACTATTTTTTTTGTTTACCCGGAGGGATTGTCACCGGCTCAGAAGGTGCCGACGTCGGCGCCGGTAGTCGGCGTTACTTTATGCACACACTGCACACCCGGCCGCTGGGAGACGGCCGGGTAGTGCAGGGCTCTCCCCCTTTTTTATTTTTTTTCCAGGGGGCTTCACCTTGCCACATGTGGGGGACAAGGTGGTGTGTGGGACTCTAACCCTAACCAAAACCCCTGGGGTGTCCATCTCAGCGCAATCGCGGTCGGATGCCCCACAGCCGGGACTGGACCGTACCGCAAATCGCGCTCGCCACTTTGAGCCAAATTGTTTGGCGCAATGCAGCCCTTCCCAAATGCGCGACCTACCAGGACACCCAGTAGGATTTTTTCCCTCGTGGAGTCGTGATACTGAGCAAGCCACTCGCGGGGCTCTCCCCTGGGGGCCTCATAGGGGCCTACCCACTAAAACCTCCGCGGCTCTTCCATCAACGCCCATGTGAGATGGGCTACGAGAAACGGTACGGAACCTTTAGTCTTCGCGACCCATCTAGGAAGGGCGACAGGCTCGCCAGCACGGGTATCAACCCTATCTAAATACTGTCCCACTGCAGGGCAAAGGCCTCTATCATAGAAATCAAGTCACCGCTACTATGTAGGCTTAATCACCACGCTTGCCTTATTCGGATTGGTGATCACAAACCCGAGCTATGTTCGAAAAATTCGAAATATACTTTCACTCGACCCGGGTATCGAACCCGGGACTACAAGATCATGGCCCCTCTAAAATACAATATCAAAATGTTTGATTCTAGAGGAAATCATTGGACTGGTGAAGTAGGGTTGGACATTATGACTTCAAAATGTATTTATTTATTCCTTCCTAAAAGGTCAACTAGTGAATCCTCTGCTGATTACTCAATTATTTTGTAACGAGTTTATAGCCCTATAAAACCCACAAGATTTCCGACTGGAAATCCAAAACAAATCAAATCTAATATCGGTGTTATAAACATCAAATTAAATTTCAATGGTACCATTATTTGAAGTGGGTAACTTTTCGCATTTACGATAGTCTAATTTTATACTCGTCGAGTTGTAGCAAGAAATAACAAGAGTTTTCTGTTGCTTTCATTGAGTTAGAGTTGGGGGCCGGTGTAGGAGTTAAGGTAATTGAAGGTGGATGCCTAAATCACAGGGTAAATGTAGCCAGAAGGCCTGGCAAAACCGTATCATTCTAAAGATTAATCGGTGAAAAGATTGATGAATTCTTTGAATGATTTCGTTGCCGGCGCACGTATTTCCTTCGTCCAAAATTTTGTAGGATGCACTCAAAACGACGAGTGCAAAGCATCTCGTGAGCCAGTATAGCATTGCCAACGGATGCGATGCCGTACTATTGCGGCCGTTGTACCTGCAACGTGGGCTCTACTCTCTTGCTTACCATCAATTAGATCATGAATCAATTTGCAGAGTCATTTTAGAAAAGAGTTACTAAACACACACGTCAAATGAATAGAAATCTTTCCAATCGATTCTCACCTTAATGTGGAACTCCTTTGATCCAATATAAATTACTTCAATTACAAATTGTAGTAGCCTGGTGTGTGGCTGTCTTAACCAACTACTGTCTATACCAACACTATGGTAATAGGTTCCAGAGGTCAAAGTTCAGAAGTTAAGTTAATTGAAGAAGGCCTAAATCTACTTTACCTCATTTTACAAAGGGGAATTTAGACAGGGGAACCAGACTCATGGTTACACACTTAGAATGTTCATTGACCCTAAATCTCTCTTAAACAAGAATTAGCTTATATACTGTACCATTAAAAGGCAAAGGTCTTAATCATAGAAATCAAGATAAGGCTTAATCACCACAGCTGTCTAACACAGATTCTTGATCACAAACCAAAACTTAATCACCACAGCTGTCTAACACAGATTCTTGATCACAAACCAAAACTAAGTTCGAAATATTCGGAACATACCTTATGCTCCACCCGGGATCGAACCTAAGACCCCAAGTCGGGGCCCGGTACTCACTAGAACAGGGCGTTCCTCCCCTTTAAAAGTGTGTCTTAATTTATGGATAGGGCTACCCACATATATCTATACAGAGTGGGGGCCAACTCTGTTCTGAAAATTACCTCTATACATCAATTTAGAGAGTATTGGAATATTATTTGACTAATAATATTGAAACAGCAAAGATGTTAGACGTAAATAAAGGCGAGTGCTACAAGGCGAGATCAAAGTTGGACGTGTAATTACAGTTCACAACTAACGTATACTCATAGGTGGGTAGGGTTGCCACCAGCAAACAAATGAGGCCCTAGAAATTCGCATAATATTTCGTATATTGACCTGATTCCGTACTAAGTAGCAAGCTACTTCTCTTACGTTTACTCAAATATACATAATATTACATCATTATTAATTTAGCACTATATTATATCCTGTGAACGTGGTTGATAGTAAATATCACACGACGAGGCGCGTAGTAGGTAGAATCGGTTGAAGGATATTATTTTAATACCAGTGCCCAAGGTACTATAGTTCTGGAGTCCTGGTAAACGTAATGTAGGACCCTCAGGCCAGATGGAGAGACGCTCTGCGCAGGATGCGGATGGCGCATTTGGTAGTGAACCTGCCTCATACGCCAAAGGTCGTGGGTGCTGTTTGTTCAGTTTCTGGGTGTAATACGAGTATACGTATTTAAGTATTATATTTGTGTTTCCTCTGTTGTCTGTTATCTGACACAAGTGCTTAAGCTACTTAGTACGGAGTCAGGTCAATGTAAGAGATGTTGTGTGAATTTATTTATTATTATTAACTTTATTATCGTATCGACTAATGCATTCCTATGTCTAAGGGTTACGTTAAATTCGATATACGAGTTGTCAAATTCGGGATCATGGTCGACATGAAATAAACGGGTTAAAGCTCTTGGAAAAAAGGTAGGTAGCCCTGCGTACGACCTGGTCGGGCGAATAAAACCGCAACGCACCGTAACTACCACTCGTTGAGGGCAAAAGTTCCCAGCTAATACAGCGCGGGGGAAAGATTTGGCTAACTTCGGAAAATTGGGAATGTGGGTTTACGGCTTCAGCCGCTAGTTGACGCCACTGGGTTTGGGAACTGGAAAAACTTTTGGCTAGGCTGTCTGCCTGATAGTACTTACAGCTACACATCAAAGTATACTGTCGAATTTCCTCAATCGACTCTCACCTTACTGTCAAACGCATTAGGTCGAATATTAAATGACGAAATTTGACAGGTTATAGTAACCTGCTGTGTGACTGTACGTACCAATATACCACCGAGTGAAGATCTACTTGGAGGAAGAATTTTGACTGATGCGTGCGATTGCACACAAAAGCTATGTCATAACATTAAAACATGTTTTTGCTAAGCAAAAAGGATCTTTCAGAACAAAATTATTACTTCTACCTTTCCATATAAATTCCCTTAACTTTCAAGAGACATAATCCCCTAAGTTTCTGAGGACTGTATAGGGCGAGTCTCAGAAGGGCTGGGTAATATTTTAGTACAAGTGTACTAACGGGTACAATACATTAGAGAGTTGGGACGTTGGGCCGTAATGATTTTAAAAGGGAGGTATGGTGTCTTATATTATGACGCTTAAGGTACCCAATCCTATGTAGGTATGCTTATACCATTGGTGTCATATTATTATAAAACTTGAAAGATACCAAGGCATCATAGAAAATCAGCACGAAGTAGCGCCTGCGTTATGTTTCGCGGAAAGAGTGAGGGTCGCTCACCAATCCGGGTGTAAGGGGAGTTCAAAGGATGGCGGCGCATTTGTCACAACTAAGAGGTTGTTGAAGCTTTCCAAATGGCCCTGTATAAAAACCTAATAGAGACTGTTCTAGAATAACACAAGAAAGCAAAAGATCAAAGTTTAAGGAGAAAATAAAGCTTTATATTATGTAGAATGCGTAAGTCTGAAACCTTTATAAATGCCCCTGAATTACCTCCATTATTTAAGCTAAACGATTACTCGTAGTCGGCTAGACGTTATGAAGAATCGCCTAGTTGAAGTCAGGTTGTAACGACATCGATCAATACGCAAGGTCGACGTTGCCACAGTCAACAGAGAGCCGAGTGAAGCAAGGCGTTGCCATAGAAACCTTGGCTTTGGTAGACTCCTTTCACAGCGCCTAAATATTCTATGTGAACGTGAAAGTAATCTGTACTATTTAAAGAGATAACTTCTTTAGACAAACACAAGACTTATACGTAACCTAAAAAGACAAAACAAACAAAGTGATACGAGTACAATCGACACCCAGCGCCATTCATTGGCAAAGATTGGAAATAATACCAAAGCTTAATTTCCTGAAACGAAGTGAGGGCTACGTGAAAAATAAACAAAGTTATTTGATTTCATATAACCGTGGGAGACCCACGCATGAAAGGGCAGGATTGACCGAAGTGATACAGCATCACAGAAAATCTGGCATGAAACCTTGTCAGCGCTGTGTTTGGCCGAATGAAAAAGAGACCCAAAGATTAAATCGAGGATGAAAAAAAGAAGTTATTGATTCCATTGAGTAGCTTTGGGCTGCGGCAATCGCTTACCATCATCGGTCTTTTTTGGGAAATGATGGTTGTTTTCGGCAGTATAATGCACTGGATATACTAAATTAGACCGTTAAAAAGCACGGTGTATACAACTGAGCGTCGCTTGCAGCTATTTAATATTTTGAACACCCATGTGTTCGAGAACCAGTCGGCGAATTTAAATCTTTAAATTCTTGTCTCACTGATCATATTTTCACTGCGCCGTTTCCAAACTTTGAAGCCGTAAGATAGACATTAGACATTCCACAAATTAATGTAATTAAAGTACATCCATTACATCGTTATTAATTTACGATAGTAGCTAACGCATTCAATAAAAGCGATATTAATGAAAATTTTAAAATATTCATTTTAGATTTTATCGCTCTCACCAATCTTAACAGCACTTAGAACTAATTGAAAATTTCATTACGCCACAACTTGTTTTTGTTGTTCGTCAGAATCAGTACCTGAAACAATAAAAATTAAATTATTAGAAAACATAATAATAAATAAGTACCTATATTCAGTAATCTCTAATTTCATAATTCATTACAGTTTTTAAATCACAGATTCCAAACCAGAACCAGAGTTCAAATCGGTTGTTATCGGTGTACCTATCGGTTCAAAAAATTTGACAGACTTGTCGAGCCAAAACAGCTGAAATCAATTTCATAAACAAACATTTGTTTTTAATCGAGAATCGGACCCTCGGGTTTGCTTTACAATAAACTTCGTACAACATTCATAATATATAACACATTCCGTACTAAGTTGCTTAAGCACTCGTGTTACGAGTAACCATCAGAAGAATTACAAATACAACACCCAGATACTAGCACAAGTTTGCATCCTACGAATGCTTTTCCATGTCGGGAATCTCCTTACTTTGGCGCATAAGGCAAGGACACTACCAAATGTGCCATCGGGCCAGTAATCAAAGTTTTATAAAATTCAGAGCTCCCCTCATTCTACCTATTTGGCGTAAATCTGGCCAAGCGAAGTGTTCTAGAGCCCTAAGGGCGCCAACTTGTTTCACAGGCCCCTCGGCTCATAAACACCAATAAACTGAAGAACCTTAAATAACCTACGCTCTAGGGTTAGCAACAACCCTTCGAAAAAATATAGACTGTGAACTGGCAAAATGTCCTATCTCCAAATTTAAATTTAGTCAAATTTTGATTGGTATGAAACCGCGAATGTTTGGGATCAGTAGAATACATTTTGGAGAGCTGACCGATAGGAGAACATAAGTATATTTCGATGGAATTTTATCCTATCTCCATTTGAAATTGGAAGTAGTCGCGATTGAAGATTTGCTTCAATGTGCTTCTCTTTGCAGATTGATACCTAATTGTAAGCGATTTCCATCTATGGGTGTACATGGAATAACACTAGTTAAGTCACAAGTATGCTACATTTAGACCAAAGACGCAGCAAAGGTGTTGCTTCAAGCTAGACACCAGACTTCATGAGGCCAAGGTATAAAATCGACAATCAAGAAGTCCTCAAAACGTAGGTGTGGATATAAAGATCGCAAGTAGAATTTTATCTTAGGAGATTTCTTTAGGCTAGTTAGAAGATGTCAGGATCACAAATTATCGAAAAACAAACTTTTGATGTCCATAACTTTTTAATATCAAGGTGACATTTTTATTTATAGCTCTGGTAGTGACACTCATAATGCTAAGTCAGCATAACATCTACGAGCATGTAAGTAGCTCTCAGAGCTAAAGCCAGGGGTATAATATGTAAGTTAGACGACGGTCCACCGCATAAATATTTCATGGCACTGGCTTCGCTTTTTATGGACTGCCACTCACTAAAGAGCACCTCTTTAACTCGCGCTAGGGTTGGCCCCGTTCAGGACTTATGCGTCAAGATGGTAGTGGAAACGAATGTTTGAGTAACGAAATTCCGTAGGAGAGTCACGCTTCGGCATGAATTGTCCGGCTCGTGATACCACGGCTTCACAGAAAACCAGCTGTGTTTCGTTCGTGAGTATTTTCATATATTCCTGTCATTGCAAAAAAAGTTACGTACTCCGTGAAGCAATAAATGATGAATGGAGCTTTCCGATTGGTTCGCTAATCGATTATACAACTTTTGTTTACGGTTCCTCTTCTGATATTTGCTTTAACTTTTTTAATTAATCGAGTACTTTCCATTGTTTCATTAATTAAAGAATTCGTGAGCTCGTTATGGCTTCGTGATTGGCAAATGTTATACAACTGTTTCTTTTTACGTAAAATTGGAAGTTAGTAGTTTCTAGGCTCTAAGACAATATCCCAAGAATAAGGATGTTAATATCAGCCTTGTTGGTGACATTGGTCCGCGCAGGACAGGCATAGTCTTGCATTTTGAAGATTTGAATGTTGACCTTTTGGGTCAAAAAGAAAGGACTTCCACGAGTAATTTTGTGTCACCGATAGTCAACGTTATAACTGTTAAGGTAATTTTGGTTTTGCCCCGCTTTCCACTAACAAAATCCCGCATTTCACTCGAAACGGTTCAAATCCTGCTTTCTCCGAAAAATATGGCAACGCTGCTATGCACTGTCCTGGGTTTTCACTTACATCAATGCATACAGGATTCCCGGGATGAATAATATTGTTTATTCCATTTAAAAGTCCAGGGGAAAGTCGCATGGCGCAGGCAGATAAGCGTCCGGGGATAAACAGGGCTTTTACTACCACAGTACAATACGTAACAGCGTTTAATCTTCCAAATAAACGACAGAATATAAATTTCGTTTAGAGCCAGCGGACAAGGTACTTCTAGAACCGGCAATCAGCGATCCTTTTGGCGGCAGATAAAAATCAGTGATTGCTTAATGCAATATCGAGCTAATAACTAGAGAGTATTAACCTTCTCAATCGCTGCGGCACACAATCATGAGATTGGATACGGTTCACCTTATTGTTTTGCGTTATTAATGTTGATATACTACACATTTTTTTCATGTCATTTAAGAATGTAATTGATGCAAATAAATCCATTTTCTATATACGAGTAAGTATCATAGATTTAAGTCGCTTTTAAAAGCTGAATGCAACGATCACATATGACACACTACACTGGTTGCAAAGACTCATGGCGAAAGATGTAATATTTCAATATTTCATTCACTAAATGATACCAGTGTCTATTTCGTATTGCATGCGTTAGTGAAAGCGCAGTACCATAGATACAGTCGCAAAATCGTCGATTGCCGATCTTCTAATTAGTTTGTCTGATGAAGCACTTAGTACAAAATTCCTTGACCAGCCCTGAATGACTTTTTGTCTTTTGAAAGATTTTGCTGGAACTGTCTGAGACAGTTCAGACAGTTCAAATACATTTTGTTTCACTGGTATTATTTCTAAGCTGTGATCATAATCGCAAAGATTAATCTTTATTTAGATTTCTAAATTGTCACGTTTTATTCATTTATAAATACACTTAATAAGGGAGGTCGTTGGCTCGAAACCGAGCATGAGTTTTTTGAGTTTTCAAATCTCACATTAGCTTAATGATTTAATGTAATAATGTTTCTCTACGCATCAAATTTCTTCAATTGATATCAACCTAATGTGTATGACAGTAAGATGAGAGTCGATTGATGAAATTTGATTGTTATGTATACTTTGATGTGTGGCTGTACGTACAAATACTAAATATTTAAATATCAAACGTTCCCCCCACGTTGGGCGCCAAAGAGTAGACGTATCCCACGTAGGCGCCAAAGTGTGGGCGTAAAGTAATTAACTAGTGAGGGTAGCTACTAGCGATCACACAAGAGAACTAGCTAATAAACAAGGCCAATAACCTCAAACAAAACCTTCTGGCCTTATGTAAAGTTACATATCAATATTAGAGCTAGTATTGAATTTACACAGAAATTCAGCTGCAAATATCCAACTTAGCATCCTTTACAAATGTTGATATAAACTCCAAAACTAGAGTAAATTAAACGTTCAAATTGTTGTTGTTTTTCCTGAAGTTATAATAGGATATGAAAAGGTGAACTAATTAATTGAAATTACCTTTCCATTATATGTGGATATAAAAAGTAACTGCTAGGGTGATTGAGTTTGTGGTGTGGAGACCGCATCTCAACAAAGTTAGTGTAGGACGCCCTTAAGCCAGATGGAGTGACGATTTGAGCAATATAGCTGGCAGGAACTGGATGCGAGAAGCCCAATATCGTTAAAAGTGACGAACATTTTGAGAGGTCTATGTCCAGTGGATTGAATACTGATGTTTTTGATGATCTAAATGAACAAAGTATCTTGGGCACACTATTTAGAAGCACCAAATAATCAGAAAATCATATAACACTACAGGATTGCATAGAAAATACTTTTCTCTTAGTTCACTCAATTTAAGTTACTGGAAAATGCTTTAAACTGCAAAGTTATAGACTCTCTCTGCTTAATTACATCTATTATATCACATTAATTGAAGGTTACTGGTCGATAATTGCCACTTTACTCTCATAACGCCACGTTGGGCGCCAACTTTATATAAATGGTTATACGCCACCTGTTGTAGTTACCGTCAGAAATGCCCATACTAAAGCCCATTACTACAACATGTATTTAATATAAGACACATTTAAGCCCTTATCTAAATAAAGGGACATCATTATGCAAAATAGCAAGTAGAATTCGAATCAAATATTGTACCTTTTCTTTATTGATAAGTTAAATATTTTTAAAGACGATAATCTCCGTTAGTCCGTAATTCCGTATAGTCCGTTATAATTGGAAAGTAGTGTAATTGTTACTTAGAAAGTATGGAAAACATAACATCACAGAAAATGTACTTTCAACTTCATAGGACTTAAAATCAAAAACATGTTTGAAACAAAATTGCAATACAGTTGACTTGATTAGTAAGAAAGGTATTTAATTCTCTAAAAGCAAATAAAAATGGAAATGTAATTGAAATTGACACTAGAGAAGGAGGTTAATAGGATCAGGCGATAAAACAGGTGCACTGGGTGGAACTAACGTAAAAAAAAATCTTCAAGCGTTTAAATAAAGCAGAAGTTTCAACTTTAGTAAACTCGCGAAGTGCATTAAACTTTTGTAATAAAATGCATTTATCACCACCCCACTTTAGGTGCCAAATTATGCTAGAATGATAATGGAGTACCACCTGTTATATCTCATAAAGAATGCAACAACGTATGGAGAAATGAAGTGTTGCAAAGATTCATTTAAGTAGCGCATTACCAACAGCTGCCGTAAGAGCCATTTAATATACGAGTAACGCCGTCTATCGAGTAGTACGATGACAAAGTAAGTCTTCTTCATCATCTCAGCTTCGGCATAACATATGCCGGTGGCCTGTACATTCGGCATCTGGGGTCCACTTTACAGAACACCTCTTAAAATGATATTAGTAACAAATCACGTTGGGCGCCAGTCACTGTATAAACAAACCACAAGTTTTGAGTTTTTACTTTTTGTGTTCTGTTCTTACAATATAAATCCAAGATCCTACGTCCTGGCAACGCCATCTATCTATTCGGGAAGGCGGTTATTTGCGAGCCCCACGTCGGGCGCCAATATATGCTAATACGGGCCACCTGTTGTCGGCGCCGCCCGAATGTTTATGCGACCATTACCGCAGAATAATCCCCGACGCACCGTTACATACAATATTTGCATTGAAATTTAGCGTGTTTTTGTTGACAGTCCACACTGTCGGAGCAACGCGCAATTGTTTTGGTTGAATGTTTTTCCGTCCGTAACAAGCCCGGTTTATAGCCAATATATTTGCGAGACAATTTAATTCTTGTTATGCCAATTACGTTAATTCTATGTAAAGTTTACCTTTCAGCAGATGAGAACATTTTGCCTACTGAAAATTGGGTATAATTTTGGAACGTTATGATTACAAAATGGTTAAAGGCATGATAAAAATAGACATTTCATAAGACTTCTGCTCATTCTAAATTTGGATTGTATCAAGGAGGCTTATTAGGCTTAATAGCTTATACGGATTCAAAAATTGTGCAGGGTGGAGTGCAAGAGTACATAGCACACGCAATATTCGTATATGTTGGTATAACCAGGGTGGATTTATCGTCTTTTCTTTCCAGGAGTCATCAGGTAAAATACAGCAAAATGTGCCAAAGTACTAAAAAAAACCTCGATACACTAAGGCTAACTTACATGCTTTCTTCAAAGTACTGCAAACATTAATGGAAAGTACTTTCCAAAACTTTCAATGTCTTCGAAGACCTTCCAACCAATGAAGCCCAATCAAATGCCAAAGGTTGAAGAAAATACGTCTTCTATTTACAACCCAGACATATCGGTAAGCGAAACCTTTTACAACTTAATAGTCTGAGGTCGAAATATAAAAGTAGTTGCTTCACAAAAATACTTTCTTGTATTTATTTTTTTCTAGTGAGACGTTGCATTACATTTCAATGCTGATGCCTTAGGTCTTAGAAAACTTCTATGTACATAGAAAATTTCTTTACCTACAGTGTGTGTTTAAAAATTGGCATTGTAATAGATAAAATTAACACTGCCATCGAGTAACGAGGGATTAGTTAAATGGCTTTGAATTATGCATTCTTAAATTCATCATCATAATGATGATGTCCAGTAGTGGACTGCAACAGACATTAGTGTGACATGACCAAAGACCTTCAACTTCCAGACTTGTGTGATAATTTCTTAACAGAAAAACTTAGTAACAAATTTTAGGCCGACGCGGGGACTGAACCCGACACCCCAAACGGCTGTCGTTTTAAAGTGCGACCCACTCATTAGCCACTGCACGACCGTAACAGCCGAAAGAGTCGTGTACATATATGTACATACACCTCTATAATAAAACACATTGTTAAACATTTCATAAAGTTACACTTTAATCCCGTCGTTATGAAACCCAAATCTGTTCCACAAAAACTACATCCAACCCCATACAACCTTGACAGTTCGGATGTTGCCAACGTGCAGACGGTTCACGAAGCGTCCACTCCAATCCGCCGGATTACCGGCGACGTATAAGCCAGGATTACACATGTCCTAGGTAAGAGAAGAGACGCGACAGCGACGCTACGTAAAACTATGTTTTTGATTTGGACAGTAGAGCGCAATCGCAAGTAATTAAATGCAGTTGGTGACTTGAGATCTGCATATATTGTATTAACAATTTTTTATTACTTACTATGGCTTTACCGTCCTCTATATCTTCGCCAAATTGAAGTAAAAGTGTTGAAAAAGTGGCTGGTCCAAAAGTTTAGCGTTTTATTAACTTTTGAATTCTGATTCTAAATGTGCTATATTCTAATCTTCGCGTGGCATCGCTTTGATCGTCTACATAGGACTCGGGGTGAGGCAGGCAGACAAGACAGACACCTCCCACACTGTTTCAATTAATTCTAAATTAAATCCTTGAGAGGACCGCGAATCTGATTACGCAGTCGTTGGAATTCAACTAGGAATTTATCGGGTGTGTGGGATGTTGATGTGGGAGTATGTGTATGACCTTGGTTGGGGGGGAGAGAGCAACTACGGCCTTAGAGGTTGGTAGCTGAAAGGTACTAGCGACATCTGTACTATGTACCCGCGACTTCTTACGCGTGGAACCTTCCAAGCCCCGTTTTACTACGATAAAGGATGATTTTCAAAATATATTTTACATGTGTTTCATGACTTGAACTACATTCATACTGAATTTTTTCTCGAATAACAGCAAAAACGGCGAACTTTCATACTAAATTTGAACGCCTGTGTACCTTAGAATTCCAAAAAACATTTCTTAGTAGGAAGGTACTCCCTACGCAATAACGTGCTTGTGGTACCTTCGTTGTTTCTGGTTTCCATAGCACAAGGGAAAACCTTAGTTTGGCAATGCATGTGATATTATCTCAATTTTAGATGCTACAATATTAACTATCCAGCATTTTGTCTTCCAAACATTGCATTCTTGATTCATTTGTGTAATATTTGTCCCAAGACAGCTATAAAATAAAAATGAAGAATTTAATTACATTGCAGAGTCATATTAAAGTCGTTTCGGAGAACGTAAAATGTTGCTTATTATTTTTAATCTCACTCCACAAGCTTTATAGAAATTGTTTAGGAGTTATGGGTCTGTTAGGCCTACAAATCTACAATAGAATTAAGAAGCTGATATGTATAGATTGCAAAAGCCAAAGTAATAATGAACTAGGTCGCCAACCATCAAGATTATTTTTTTTTATATATTATAGATGGTAGACGAGCAGACTGGATCTGGATGGTAAGTAAGCGAATGCCGCACCCATAGACACTTGCAATACCAGTAGAGTTACAATTGCGCTGCCAATCTTTAACCCCCTTTCCCCCTCCTGCACCCTCACTCATTCGACGAAACACAGCACAAGCGCTGCTTCACGCCGGTCTTATGTGAGGCCGTGAAACATTCATGCCCAAGCGTGGCTCTCCTACGGTCGAAGGAATGAATATCATTGAACGTTGCAAATTGATTGATTAACAAATAGCCAAGTTAGGTCTGAATTAGTTCGATTGGATTTCCGACTATGAGAAATGTAGCTTTCACAGCGATTATTGAAAGCTCACATTTTGAGGCTTATGTTCTGATCTGAAAGTTGTCAGGTTGCTACGCGAATAACTTGCTGATTAGTTTTACTGAACACCGAATGTTATTGAAGTTTAAAAATCTGGACTAAATTATATATTATAGATGGTAGACGAGCAGACTGGATCTGGATGGTAAGTAAGCGAATGCCGCCACCCATAGACACTTGCAATACCAGTAGAGTTACAATTGCGCTGCCAATCTTTAACCCCCTTTCCCCCTCCTGTACCCTCACTCATTTGACGAAACTCAGCACAAGCGCTGCTTCACGCCGGTCTTCTGTGAGGCCGTGGCCCATTCATGCCCAAGCGTGGCTCTCCTACGGTCGAAGGAATGAATATCATTGAACGTTGCAAATTGATTGATTAACAAATAGCCAAGTTAGGTCTGAATTAGTTCGATTGGATTTCCGACTATGAGAAATGTTCCTTTCACAGCGATTATTGAAAGCTCACATTTTGAGGCTTATGTTCTGATCTGAAATTGTTAGATTGCTACGCGAATAACTTGGCTGATTAGTTTACTGAAAACCGAATGGTGAAGTTTCAAATCTGGACTTAATTGATTTATGCCAATCGCACATTGAACCACTTGCTCGGCGGTAGCGGGAAATTGATTCTAATCAGTTCTTTAATTAGCATTAAACAATATTATAGGTACTAGAATATATGCAATAAAAAAAATCCGCAGAGTGATGGTAGGTATCTCAGTAAGATAAAACGCGTCATTCTACCATTAGCTCGGCGATTAGGGAAAACAACATGAGAAAATTGTAAGTTACAGACCATTGCTACATCAAGTCGCTATTCCTCTCTACTTTGAGCCACGGCTGATCACAATTAGGTACTGATTAAAATATTTTTCACGCTACTGAAGCTCTTTCATGATATCACAACATGGCATTATTAGTCGAAGTAAATAAACGTTTAAAAGCTTCGATTAGGCAAATAGTCGCGGATCCGCTCCGATGCTTAAAGCTGAGCTTAGAACATCGTTTAGTATAAGCTGTTTAATCAGGTCCGCTCAGGTAGGGTTGCCATGACGCGTCCAGACATGATTTTATGTTATAGGTAACATACGAGAGAACAGATAAACTGATGGTTAGCGATTGCCACAACCCATGGACACCTCAATATTCAATGCAATTGTAAACTGCCAACCGTTAATCTTTCCTTTTCCAAATTGGACCTTCCACCCTCGCTTTTTCGGCGAAACACACACGTGCTGGTTTACACCGGTTTTCTGTGATATCTCCCCGGTAGATTCAGCTATTGTTTGATTTGGTTTAAAACGTGTCCTAAAAACATATATTGGGTTTTGTATTTTTTTGTTTTTGCTTATATCAGCCGGTTTATCGGCATCATCACCAACATAGTCCAGGCCCGCATTTACCTCCTATAGACTTCCACTCACCAAATTTTAACAATGCTATTTTAATTAGTAAAGGTTTTTGTTTACGAGTATCGATAGTATCGATAATAAATACCTAGTTTTAAGCTATCGACACTACCGATAGACTTCTGGTTACTATTGACATGACGTCAACTTTGTCCGGCTTGTATTCAGCGAGATGGTTACCAGTTACCATACCCGGCCCCGCGGGAATTATGGAACTGATTCAGATCTATTAGAATCCCATTAAGTTTCGGATAAAGCACGGGATTATGCACGATGTTACAAATCGTCAGACATTAATATTGAGGATTATGAGGGACGCCCACTGAGGACTGGAAACGAAGCACCTGTATAAGTAGACGTGGGTTTGAGGTGCTTGTGGTACAAACTAAACTAATTAGACAGAACGACGGGTGCCCACATCGCGAGCTAAATAGGTAGTGATCTAAGTTCCCATTGCCTTATTAAGGGGTTAAGACGCTGATTTGAAGCTGATTGAAGTAACCTATCAGAACTTGGGTGGTTGGAATGAAAACCGGCCGACTTCAACCTCTGCACATGAAATGGGCATACCTTTGCGTAAAAGGCCAAAAGAAGGACCATGATATAGTTTTTCTGGCTCCCCTATCAAAAGATTGCGAAGGTCAGACGGCAGTCGCTTCTTTGTAATTACGACTTAGTCTACGCACACCCCGGGCTCGGATGCGACATCTTTTGTCGCAAAAAGGAATTACACGCTGAAATGAGACTGAGACGAGAATCATGTATTATTTTGGAGATAAACAAAAGTACAGTCAGGGTACAATCACTTAATCTTGGACTCTGACAACAATTAAAATCAAGAACAAACGAATGTTAGAACAATAAGAAAGAAAAACCTTAAAAGAATGGACTTAAGTAGACTGCACAGACAACTAAAAAAGAAAGATAGAATCAAAATACATTTATTGACTTAAAAAACCAAAACATCGAATAGAATAAGCAAAGAATTTTAAAATATGAAAATCAGCAACAATAAAATTTATGGCGATTAAACAAAGGTATCCAAATATAATTTAACGATGGTTATTACAACAGCAGAAAGTCTACACAATACGTATTCACGCAATGTACTCATACAAATTGGATTGTTCTTTTTCACGTACTCCAAACATTTTACTGAAAAAGTAAAATATACAGTTACCGAGTAAAATCCGTAAAAGAATTTTACCGCATCAGTATTCGTCCGTAAATATGTTTTTATTGTTTCCCCGACATGGTCGTAAAGTACTAAATCGTTTCGCCTATTTTGTGTGCGTTTACCTTATGAAGCAGAAACACGTTATTATTCAACTGTACCACAGCATTACTTTAGCTAGTAAAAAGTACATATAACACACCGCAGATTACAATTTTGTTTCTTTGAAATGTGTTTAACATTAGAGGTAAAAATCCATTAGAATTTTTTGAGAAATTAACATTAACTTGGCTCGTGAAATCCATATACTGGGCATTGAGGTAAAGATCCGGGAGAAGGACGACTCAAAATGGGCCTTGGCCTCCGACACGAGATTAGCCATTAGTCCTGGTTTTGTGCAGCTTGACCCTAATCTCCTGCATTTAATTATTGCAGATCCGCGTGCACTATATGATACAGTTCGCCAGCGAAAGCGTGGACGTCCAACTGGAGGATCACAAATCTTCAAAATTCTTTATAAATAGTTTAGATTGTGAGATATGCCTTCTTGACACCCCGATCTGATACCCTTATTTCAATGTGACCGAGCCATCGGAGTCTGATCAACATTATTCGAAGTACTTTTTCGCATCCTTTGTTTACAAGCCCAGTGAAGCAAGCCTCTTAGAAACATCTCATCTTGCTGCTGGATCTCTATACTGTGACTATCTACTGAGTTTCCTGCGAAATTTTACGGGTGCTATTATTTTCCGAGACTTCCGCGGCGAAACAACACGTGTCTCGGAGATAACACACGAATGCGAGTGAAAAATGAACGAGGGAAATATATTATAGCAGAATTTGTTAGCATATTTTGAAGGGCTAATCATGTGAAACCATTAATCTAACTGCAGAGAAAATAGCAAAACATGTTTTGGGATTACGTGACTTATATTATATACATGACTATACATTTTATTGCTTACAATAAGAAAGTAATTTAATTCAGTAACTAGAGTTTCTTCTTTCGTATCCCTAGCCATTTTGTTAGTACTATAGGAGAACGAAAAACATAAACGTAAAAACGAAATGTTATCGTTTCCTTCCATTTTACCATGCATGTATTTTATCGTACGTTTGCTTTCGTTACCGTTACAAAGAAACGAAAATGTTATTTCACAACAGAACTCTATCGATAGCATATTCATTCCGTAAAAATACATCAATCATCACAGAAGACGGTTTTTGTTTTGTTCGTCTCTTTTCCTTCAGATCATGGAATCTAAGAGCTCAGAATATCTGTGCTCGTCTAAAAATTCATACGGAAAGTTTCAATGGTTAGTTTTATCACTATTTTTACACTTCCCTCTTCCGTACGTACGTTGTCAGTTACAACAGTGAATTGGCAATATTCCGTCGCTACATCGAGACTGGTTGAACTGGGTCAACTTTTATTTGTGTTAGTTCCAATCGACAATGGAGTTTTTCAGTCCGATATGGAGAAAGTTATTACTTGTATGATATTGAAAATTTATTGTTGGTACAACTTTAATACTACGTAAGATACTAGCAGAAAGCTTTTCTCTTTGAAACTGATAAAATAAAAATATAGTTTTAACATTTTGATATATTGAAAGTTCTTGTTAGTTCTTAAGTCAAAATATACCAAATTGATACTTCGAAATATTTTTTATCAAAACCACACTACACAACCCATTTGTATTACTCGTCTGTTGTAAATCATATAATGTTGTCAATGTATAACATTTGCCTTATATTTTTTGCCTACTTCTACAATTAACATTTTAGAATGATGCGATAAGACGACCTTAAACGACCGAGTGATTTAGGCCATATTTCACACGAGTATCCGAATACTTGATTAAAAGTAAAATAAATCAATTTCGACCAACGGTTTAGACAAATAGGGCAATATTTAGTTATTGACCAATTCGAGCCTCAATATCGTGGTTTTCCAATCTATTCCCAAAGAAATACTATCGCTGCCTAACCTGGGCCTATCTAACGGGATCTTCTATAATGGGCCATATACAGTTGGGCCACGACCTCCTCTAATACCTTCTTATAAATATTACCCTAGGTAAGGTCCGCACAATGGATTTTCTGAACTTGTTTATACCGGTCGTTTTCATTGTATGATATACGATAAAAAGCAATTGATAGTAGAAGCTTCGAATATAAATGCTACATAATCAAAGCCTAAATTGAAAAAGTTTTCGTTACATACGTCATTTCAACGCCCCGTTTGCCGCGTTGAAGCAATTTAAGTATCAATCCGTGATTTCGGGGTCCTGGGTTCTATTCCCGGGATGATAGAAAAGTATGTTTAGAAATTTTCGAACATTGCTAGGACAAAAACCAATCACCATTCCGCATTAGGTAGCGATCACTCGATTTCGACAATGGTGGCTTGTTACTTTAACTTTGACAGCTGTTAAACAGTATAATGATTTTGTACTCTACCGGAAAAATACATTTATCACCACACATCTCACAGAGCACTTGACAGCTTCACTCTAAGGACCTAAAACCTCTTGAAAATACTGAACTCCCAGCCAATTACCCAGCCGACACTATCAGAAGATTTGCCACCGAAACGCCAAGAAAAATGGGGAAAAAGGGTGGCCCAACATAAATAAATACCCTTGGACAGAGTTACTGCAAGTTTTTAAAATAAAACAAAGAGTTAGCTTTTCTTTTCATGGGTAGCTTTTATAAAGTTTTATAGGACGAAATATTGCTAAGCTCTATTGTTGTTAAACAATTAAATGTAGAGAAGTAAGCGGATTATTTACCTTTGTAAACTTTACATTATCTTTCATATTTAAAATAAAATGCCACGTATTTTTAAGTAGACGAGCAGATGGAAAGCGATTGTCGCTGCATATGGATACACTATGGTATCATTCACTTCGGTCAAGCTGGCCCTTTCATGCCCTAGCGTTGCTTTCTAACCTGCATGACGGACTGACAATTTAAGAAAGGTGACTGTAAAATATCGGGATCGTAGCGATCTTTAGGGAAGGCCAAAGTTCAACAGCGAACGGCGATTGGCTGAATGATGGACGGACGAGTCACTTCATAAAATAAAAAACATAGTTCAGTTTCTAATTCATGGACACGTTCATAATACTTGAATAATAAATAAACTTGTTGCAAACTTCCAATATACTTTATGAATAACATATTACAGACACGACAAGACAAACACAAAAACTTTCCCCTCGTTACCAATTTTATTTGGCACTGTACAGATAAAGTTTAAATCCCCCGGCGTCGCCTGCCGCGTAGCCACTGACAATACGTTGCCTTCCCAGAGGGCGTGTTACAAGCCCTGTCACGGGTAGTATATGTGCTGTGATCAAACTGTACTATCAGGTAAATAACAAAAGTTCTAATAGAGGCTATCGCGTGGGTGAAATCCGCTGGATGGCGCATCTTAGAACTGAGGTCCATTTACAAGGTAATTGGTTATTTTTGAACGTTTTACGTCAAAATGTTAATTTGACGAATGAAATAAGAAAAGCCTCATTGGGACTAAGCGGAGGGCATTGATAGTGTAATAAAAATACACATATCACACACATAAGTGGCCAATTCGTGGGCCAATCAAATTATTACAATTGGAGCAATGTTCAACATGTGAATGCCAGTGTTAAGACGTGTCAAGACAATTAAATAAGAACCCTCAACCATTTCAGAGGTCACATTTTAATGATAACAAAATTCAAGATGACTATTCGGATAAATCTTGTTAGAGCCTTAATGATTTCGTGCATCGAAAGACATTGAATTCGATCATTTCGATACTGGTGGCGTCAAAATACGTCTGAAGCCCTATGGAGGTAAGATGCTAAGGCACTTTGAACGTTTGACACCAGGGCTAAACAACTATGGACAGCTGCCTTCGATAAAAGACGTAACTCGTAACTTACAGTATTTGAGAACAACATAACCTTTATTTTTACACTTTACCGCAACATGAGTTAGTAACCATGGAGCGGCGTGACAGCTGCTTCGATCGGGACAGGGTCAAGGCTGTTCCCGGTAATATGAGTTGGAGCTTAGTTTCAGCCTATAGTATCAACGTCATTGTATGTACACGTAGGTACATGTCTATGATGCTATCAGTTATTACGTTAAAACATTAGAGTTAGATTTAAAAATGTATTTCTTTTCCACTTAGAGCCTAAATACGCCATAAGAGATGTATTACATTTTCATCACGATCAGACATTACTTTAAGGCGTTCTCATTTATCTTTTCTTCGCATTAAAAATCTTCATTGCAGTCTTTAGATTGAAGTCACGACCTTTCACTAAACGAGTGACAATGGCTGCTCTTACCAACTGATCTTGTAGTACGTTAATAACTTGACGAACTGTTGAAGTATTTTTATAGTAGCACAGTATATTGGCTCAACTTGAGCCTGATAGTAAACAAAAGGCAAATACAACTAACGCGACGGCATGTCATCAGAACAGTTGGCACTGCCATACGAGTGAGATGCTTCTTCATGCTTCGTTTGTAGGAATCCATATTGAAGGCCCGAGGAAACATGCTTCGTACAATGGTAGGGCAGGCTAAATTAATAGGGGCTAATAGGGGGCTGCTAAACTCTTTGTTTGTGAGGATTTTTAACGCTCTTCTTAGTTTCTAATCACTTGTTAATTTCTAAACAATCAGTTCCTTAGACGTTTATGGATATAAGTTGGCTGACTTCAATATCTACCAAAATAAATTAACTAATACGATGTCCCCTCTACCACAAACATAAACCAGCATTATACCCAATTTCTGTGAAATCTCAACTCCAATCTTGATAGTTCCTATCGGCACACACAGCGTCACATAGAGTAACCATTGTTGGACGTTTCGACGGTCCTTATGTCTGAGACACAGGTGCTATTTTTGCACTGCAGGGGAGTAACTCGACACGATGCCGTCTGTACACTCGTATTAGAATGCGAGGCGAATAAGCTTAACCCAATACAGCTCATAAATAGTCATAACAGGCAATTCTGCGAGGAATAACTAACAATCATCTCTACTAATTGAGACCCTTTCGAGGTTTAGGGTTGAGCATTAGGAAATGAAATCACGAAATAATCTCACTTTAGCAAAACATGGCGTAAACACTTGACGAGACTATATGAATATAAATTACATGAATAGTAACATTCATAAACTTTCATATATTGACCTGATTACCTTATTAGGTAGGTACGATAGTACGTGATGGGATTAAGCGGGGCATCTTCATGAAACAAGCGGTGCGAATTGTCTTTAATTACGTGATAATATTATGTACTATCTAATCTAAGGACGAGGTACGTAACACACTACCTACGTAACTCAAGCTCTTGTATTTTAAGATAACTACAGACAAATTACAACTAATAAGTCTATTTACAAATATTAAGTATACAGTGTCAGGGTCTAATACAGACATTACACTGGAATATTTGTCTAGGATGTGGAACGAATCCTGCACCTTTGGCGTATGAGGCATGGTCGTTACCAAAAGCGCCAATATAAAATTAAGTTTTTCGGAACAAATTCACACCCCAAAAGTCTTTTTAAACATCCGATAGAAGGCGTTACGTAGACTACTAGCCCAACTATGATGACATTTGTTGATTTGTATGTAATTTCGTTATATTGAAATGATTCTGGACCAGTACGCTATGGGATTCCAACTATGGGATTATTCACTAGCAAAAACCTTCAGTCCTCAACCGAATCATGACACACCCCTGCGGCGTCTTTGACGCCGTTTCGACTATATTCGGTCGGGAACAGAAGCAATTTGCATCGCAACAATGTGGCACAGTGTGTTCCAGTGTGTGTTCCGGCAACAATGTACCCGAGGTGTATGAGTGATAACCAGGTCAAGGGTGCTCATTGTTCTTCCTCTCACCTTAGCGTGTTATTCCCGGTTGCATCCAAAACTTTTGCTCTGGAGCCCGGGGTATACTTAGACCGATTCAGAATTTAAGGAGTCTGGTAATTACAATGACGTGACGAACCTCCCTTGACGTGACGGAACTTCGCAACCCTTTAACCAGGAGAGAGGGGAACCAGATGGTTACACATTTCAGAAAATCCTTTCAGAACTCGTGTTACCTCTTTCTTACAATCCTGGGTTTTGTAGGCATAGCGTGAAACGGCATCTCAGCAGGCCTTCAGGGTGAGAGTGACAGAGTCAATGGACACTTTGTCTGTTCTTTTGTGCCTGTCAACCTCATATTTGTATCTCACGGTCGCTTACCATCAGGCGGAGTGAGGTCATCTTGATTGTCCTCAATAAAAAAAAAACTATCCTAAATGTGAAGGTTTCCTCGGTTCGTGGTTATTGAGATAAACCCTGTCTGTTAGACAGACAAACGGATATACAGCGAAGTGTAGAATTCTGATTTTACCCTCTGGGTACGAAGCCCTATAAACAGGTATCGTAACTCAGTTCTTCCAGTGTCAAAAGTTGTAAGATCCATACACACATCCACAAGTTGGTATTTAAAATTTAATGTAAAGATACATTGTGTTTTCACGCTCTTGATGTCTACTGTATTCTCGTACACAGTTGTATACTCGCCATTGTCTCACACGGCAGCATCTGCACAGACATGCGCCCGCACAGAGCGTGCCAAACCGACGGTAATTCGTCAAAGGCGAAAGGAATTTATTAAGCTTCCCTCCACAGAGGCATTCTGACTTTAGTCACTAACACTTCATGTGTGACTAGTGGCCCCGACTTCGTTTCAGGATATTAGTTCAACTCTGTGCCAGTAGATGGCGTTGAACGAACTTATGTCCCGATACGTACTGAGACCGGGCCACAATACAAAATAAACTTGTCTTATAATCGCGTGCATTTTTTTATGTTATTGGTGGTAGACGACGACGGATCACCTGATGATACCTAAGCGACTATCGCCGTCCATGGACACCTGCAACACCAGTGGTGTCACACGCTGCTTATCTTTTAACATCCCTTCCCCTGGATTGGGCCTCCGGTACCCTCACTCACGCAGCGAAACACAGCGCATGCACTGCTTCACGCCGGTTTTCTGTGAGGACGTGGTATTACTCCGGTCGAGCCGGCTCATGCAAGCCGAAGTGTGGCTTTTCCACTATAAAGCGGTATATTTAGCGGGGTTATATTAATTTGCAAACACATATACAAGTCCTACCCCCAATATTCTTGGCTCAGCGCAAACACCCAGTGACCCATCGATAAATCATATAGACACAATCACATCCCGTCGGACCTGATTCTGACGGGACAAGTTGGTCGTGTATTTCAAAACTAATATGATGGATCGGCCCCTGGTTATCGCTTATACATACAGGGTGTATCAGTGAACATTTACGTCCCTTTAACCACATATTGTACCAACCATTCTGGACACCATTCGTTACTATGATTTTTGCAAATTTGGAAAAAATATCCATACAAAGTCGGTCACGTGACCTAGTCACTTAGTATGGGGAGTCGAACAAATTTTCTACGCACCAATCTATATTATAACTATTTAACTATAACTATTAATAAGGATAACTTCTGTAGAAAACCACAAAGCTTTATATGTAACCCGAAAAGACAAAACACTGGTGCGACGTAATCGACACACAGCGCAATCTATTGGTAAAATTTCGAACTATTTAGAAAATAGCAAAACTATGTGCCGATACAGAGTGAGGGCTTTTTAAGTTTTGGTTCCTCACGGTTACCACAACCTGATAAATTTTTCTCAAATGATATTCAACGTAATCTGAAAGTAAGATGAGAGTCGATTGAAGAAATTTGACAGTTTTGCATACTTTGATGTGTGGGTGTACGTCCCATGGTAGACTGAAATGCATAATTAAGATAGTTTAAGTTTAAATTTTTGTCGTGTCTTAATACATACGCTGTTGGTGTACCTATTTAAATATATAATTAAAGACGAGTACGCAATAGTCAACAAACTGACATTAATAGTCGGAGGAACTCGTCACGAGTCTCTCAGTGCACTTCAACAGATCCAAACGGTTACTCCCTAAAGATCACTGTTCCTTAATGAAATAGTAGCACGGTTCGCCGCTAGTACAGTCACGAGTTTTAATTTGAGACCCACTCAAGGTTGAATGTCGTGTAGCAAACTTTCGCTATTAGGAGCTAATATTTTAACGTGTCAAAGTCATAATATTTACCATCGACAACTTTACTTTTCTAGGAGCAACCGTGCAAAAACGTCAACTTGAGCGAGGGCATACGATCATTAACCGATATTTTCCGAGTAATTGTTAGTACCTACTATTTGTGAAAATGTTACAATAAACTACTTTCTTGATTGACACTGACACGAGTAACACAACATATGTTCGTAATTAGAAAACCTCAAAGAGGTTATCGTTTCAAGGGTCGATTAGATAAGACGTTTCTGTCTTAGCTTGAAATTCAACATTATTTCACTAAAATTTCCTTATTGCATTATGAATATTCTAACGGTATTTAACGGAAATGGGTCTCAAATTAATAGTCGTGACTGTACCTGCTCGGTACTCGGAGTCAAAGAGACCTCTAGGGGGAAACGTGGCGCTGTGCTACGAATTAAACGGCTTGAGGATCTGCTGTAGATACCTATGTACTTGAAGGGTTACATGGGTGTTATATCTTCTTCAAACTAAATACCGCGCTCAGAACGAAAGTGGACAAAACAAAAATCGAGTCAGATTTTTTTTTATGTGATAGATAGCAGACAAGCAGGCGGATCACCTGATGGTAAGCAATAATATGAGTAATCGAATTTCATACAAATAAACTTCAATAAACCCACACACTATCCATACCATGCTAATAGGTATTATAAGTGTGATTATAGTAACTGTGTTTCGTCTGTCTTGAAAGCCAAAACTGAAACGATTTCAATGAAATACACAGACGGTACACAGAGTTCAAAGGATTAGAAAGGTCATAGGTAGTCCACTTTTTAGTAAATTAACTATTTCACGAGGATGAAGTCGCGGGCTGTTGCCCGCTAGTCTCATAATTCACGATCGAACGATCTTCAAATCCCAATTCATAGTCGGGCTCAAAGGCGACAGCTTTGCAATGCAACGGGGAATTACACTCTAAGATGAGAGAGATAAATTCAAGAACTGACGTCCTCGTGACGAAGTCATTTTGAATTTGTTGGAAAAAATTCAAGACCTGAATCTATCCCGGGGAAAAGTAAATATGCTTTTAACTTTTAACTGAAATCTGTCGCAGCCAAGTAGGTGCCCACGATACAGGAAATCCTAGTGTGGGACCTACAGGTCAGATCTCCTGTATTGTTGCAATATTATCCTAGCTTTTAATTTAGCTTTTAAGTCTAGCCTTAAGTACATAATACTGTAACAAACTATTGAAAATAAAACATTTGTATTTGTATTTTTTTATTGAACAAAGCCACTTCCTTTCTCATCTTGTGACAACATTCACGCAAGTACGCAGTAAATAAATTCGTTATACAACTACAATATATAACACAGAAACACTCAATTTCACAGCGAGGACATCACATTGAACAGAACACAAACCACTAGAGTGTCTAATCCCGGGATGCCGAGGCCCGGGACTCTAAATCCCGGGATATTAACTCGGAGGGTAATTGATGGCTATGGTGTTGCGTCCGTGGGGTTCGCTTCTTCTTTGCCGGCTGATTTATGTTTATGTTTTTTTGAACGAGAGTAAATCTGCTCTTTCAGACACAATACAATCACAGATTTGTTAACTGTCTTTCCCTTGATCATCTTGTGTCAAAGTTCACAGTAAAGGACGTTCAAAAAGTACTGAATATAAGAAATGGATGACGAAGTTTAGTTAAGAACAATTTTCAGCATATCCAGGTGACTTATAATGAAGCCGTCCCGTAACGAACGAGATATACCTGTCAAATTCAAACAAAAGCGCACACCGCACGTGTGAAAGAGACGGGAACACCGATTCGGTCGTAATGCCGGTTTCAAATTAGAACATCAAAACCGAGACAATATAGAAGTGTTTACTTTAAAAATTACAAAATTCCGAGTAGGTAGGTAGGTACCTAAATTTTATGTAAGTAGGTCCAAAAGTTAAGATGACGTGAAGACTTTGGCCAACACTATAGCTAATAGCTAAAATATTAGCAAACAATGAAAGGACACACAGGAAACTATCAGGGGAGGCCTTTGCTTAGCTTTTGGCTTCGGGACAATAACACCTTTAATACAAGTGTTCTGTTTGGTGGACCCTAAGGTCCAAACAACCTAGTCTTTCAGACTAAATATCCATAGAAAAGGAACTTCAACTCTCCAATCCCGGGACGGCATCAAAAAATCCCGGGATCAGTACACCCGGACCCCCGGGCCGGGACACAGCCGCCACCTGTCGCGGCTGACAGGCAATTTGTTCGGACACGCATTTCTTCCTGTCGCGCGTTTATGACATGCCCCTGGATGGCGTTGCTAATTTCGGCACCATGGCGTCTGAGATGTTATTAAGCTGTCAGGCCTGTCAAGTTGTAGTTTTATAATAGGGATAGATATTAGATGTACGAGTATGATGGTGTGATGTTTTCTCTTATCTATAAACAAGTCTAAAAATCTTTACTATTTCATCATCATCATCATCATCAGCCTGTTGCAGTCCACTGCTGGACATAGGCCTCTCCAAATGCTCGCCACTTTGATCGATCTTCGGCTACTCGCATCCAGCTCCAGCCAGCCCTCTTGCGCAGATCATCACCCCATCTGGCCTGATCATCTTTACTATTTATAAAGAGATATTATAGACAACCACAAGGCCTATATGTAGGTATCCCGGAAAAACGAAACCCTCACGCGTTGTAATCGGCGCCCAGCGCCACCTATGGGCAAAGTTTGGTACTGGATCAATGGCGAAGCTAAGTTCTGAAAAGAACTGAGGGCGGACTAGTAGTATCACCTCACTTTACTCATTTAAAGGTTGAAGAAATTCAGAATGGTAAAGGTTAAGATTTGAAGATTGACCTGATTCAATAAGACATGAAGATAGTTTAATCAAACTACTTATGTCCGATAAATCACTACAGCCATAAGTATATGCAAAATTGTGAATCACAGGCAAAGATTTATCATAGGATTTATCGATAGATTACAATCTCCGAGTTATATTATTATGATAATGAAGATTTTCAAAGTTTACGGTGATACAGAACAAGAAGTCAATAAAGTAGTAAAAAAAACTTGCAAAACAAGAAACACCGCCATTCTCTCATAGGTAATTTTTCAAATCAAATGGCTAAAAACAACACTTGCAAGGAAATATGATTATCTTTTTGTACGACAACCCTTCACGATAATTAACAGGTCATTCCAACTTCCCTACACTCGCCAAAAACTGGCAATGTCTAACACGACCGAAATTAACATGGAAACTTTGTAAATTACACGACAGGCAAAAACTTTCGCAACTCTCCGCAAAATGGCGGCGAGCGGATATGACGCGCGCGCCGCCCTAATGGCGGACGGGCCGCTTCCGGTAGCGCATAGATCGTGATAAGTTCGATCGGTAAGTGTATTACAACTAAATCACGTTTCTCAGTATTGTGGAACGATTTGGCGGTATAGCATTTCCCGATGGCGTACTCCTTGCTTAAAGGCCAGCAACGTATCAGTGACCTCTCTGATCTCGCAGATGTTCGTTCGTAGGCTGCGGAGATTCCTACTTACCATCAAGTGGCCAACTTGCTCGTTTATCGCCTCTAGCATGAAAAATACATGTTTTTTTTAATGGATCACATCTGGATAAATGGACAAATCTGTCAATAACGAAACGTGTGTTCACTAAAAACAAAAATCCAAACCATTTCCTCAGAAAATACGTCACAACCGGCGAAAAAGTGACCAAAACAAAATGGCGCCGCCGAATGTGCAACTCGGCCGGATGTGACGCGCGCGCCGCTAATGGCCGACTGTCATGGCCGCCGGCCGCTTCCGGGCCGGCTGATGAATCGTGGGGTTCGCTTTACTTAGGCAAGGATTTATCTATTGAATGAGTTTTCTTCAATGCATTTTTTTTGCCTTTTCCGAGATTAAAGGTTTAGGCCAATGTCGCATGATACATATTTGCCAAGATTTCTGGTTAAAAGGAATTCGGTTGTCACATGCACGTATAATGTCTGCAATTTTTTTTATATTGAGGATAATCAAGATGACCTCACACCGCCTTATGGTAAGCGGCCGTGAGATCCAAACATGAGGTTGAAAGACACAAAAGAACAATCTAAGTACCTACCTATTGAGTCTGGAGTGGATCTTCGGTCCAAGGTGCACCGAAGATCTTAATAAGTATATAAAACTCCTAAATTCATCACTTAGCAGTTGTTATAAACAATTCAGTCAATTTAGAGTTAACGTCAAACTACAAACTGTCTGACTTTCGAAGTTTTAGCTTAAATTTTATATAGCTATTCAATCAAGTGAACAAAGCTCTTATTTTATTTTTATATTAAATCTGTTTTCTTTTAACATAGGCCTAATAGCTTAGTGTAGGCCAGACATAGACAAATCGGCTTATATGTACACATAGGCTGTCTGGGCTAAAAATATCCTTTGATGTTGTTTTTTAAATGGACTGTAACCTTTTTGAGGGTAATGTGCCAGAGTCCAGTGAAAATAATAAGGGTAGTCTACTTGTTTGAAATGAAGGGCTATTCAATGGCAACTGTTTTGAATTTCGTCTCAAATTATAAAACATAGGAAAATCAACTATACTATTTATAAAGAGATAACTTCTATAGACAACGACACGGCTTATAAATAAACCGAAAATACGAAATGCCTCCTTTCGCCGCACCACTGTCTTTTCTGCATGACCCAAAGGTTAACTGGTAGAGAATGCCCTTGGGCATTATGTTCGCCTATTGTTAAAATTTTGTGCACTAAAGTTTAAATAAATAAATGCTAGCGCGATCTAATCAAAGCCCAGCACCATCTATTGGCTCACTTTGGAACTACTGTCCCAAAGCGGAGCGAGGGCGGGCCAAATCGTGGCTCTCCCACGGCCAAAGTTGTGTTCACCTGTGTATGAAATAAATCTGATAACCGTAAATAATAACATCTACGTGTTAGTTTCGCGTTGTCATTTAGTACCAGCTTAATGAAGCGTGCGCAGTTACGATATATTTCATCATTAGCGGTTAATGTGTCGTCCGCTTTGTTTCTCACCATGACATACAAATATACGTGTAACATAATATATAATAATAATAAATGATACCTTCCTACTGATATTTCGACTGTGGCAGCCATTCGCAATGATCAGCCAAGATCACACGATGTATAAGTATAATGTACGGTGTCGAGCGCTTTATTTTTCCCTTGATAGGTGGCAGATGGACGGATCAAATGATGATAAGCTATTTCTGCCGCCCATAGACACCCGCTACACCAGTGGAGTCAAGTGCGCTGCCAAACTTTGAACCTTCTTTCCACCCGATTGGGCCTCCGATACCCTCAATCACTCGGCATCTTCAGTTTTGTTAATGGTTGAAATCAGTGGTCTCTGCTCGTCGAATAGACATTTTGCTGAGTCTTCTTTGCTTCTTAAGACCCTTCTAGATTTTTTTAAGGTTTGAAACCTTGAATACGCCGATTATGTATTTGTAAATTACTATTAGCATTAAGTGCAATAAAGCGGTATCTGTCTATCTAATTGATGTAATTATTGGTAGTGACCCTGCCTCATACGCAAGCTTCGTGGGGTTCGTCCCCACCCTGGACAAACATTCGTGTGATGAACACGTTTTTGATCCTATGTTGTCTGATATCTGTAACACAAGTGCTTAAGCTACTTAGTACGGAGTCAGGTCAATGTATGCGGTGTTGTGTGAATTTGAATTTATACAGTTTTTGAAATTATTTTTGTACTCGTTGTTATTGTGCGTTCCATCCTCCACCATTACTGGACCACAGCTCCAAACCCATAGGCTGACACCGCATTAAATTAATTACGTCACAAATTACCCTCCCCCCAGGGGAGGAGGGAGGGTGATTGATCGCCGAGCGCTTTTTGTACGGACCACGGTATTATCACTTTGTATCATAAGTTTGGAACTTCGAAGGTTTACCGCTTTTTTTTTGGAAACTTCCCTCATTTTTGAGCGGAAAATTTTAATAATTACTTTTTAGTTCATTTTTCTTAGTCTTTTGCGGCGGTCTTTGATAATATTATGAAAAGTTGGACATCGATATTCAATAATCACTACGACCACAGAATAAAGAGTGGCAATAGAACGACAGTAGGTTTTCTAGGGGGTTGCTCCGGTCACCTCCTATCAGACAAGGATTAGTGAAGCGAAGTCCAAGTTGAGACTTGGACTTCACACCGCTAATTACTGTTGGGAGAGCTACGCTTTGGCATAAATAGGCCGGCTCAACCCGAATCGATGACATGATCTCACTTGTGACCACTGGTGCTGCGTGTCTATGTGCGGCGGTCACTTACCATCTGGTGATCCGTATATGGTGTACTATGCAAACTTCCTTCTATAGTAAATTTTGTTTGAGCGAGATCTAGGGAGTACGTTTAAAAACTTAAGCCTTTTGCATTAAAAATAAATGCTAGGTACGGAACCGTTCGAGGGATCGTGGGCGAGTACGACTCGCACTTAACCGGTTTTTTTTTTCAAGTTCCCTGTTGGATACGAAGGTTCCGGAAGTGTATTTACCAAAACTCTCCCAGTCTGCTACGCCATTTGAAGTCTTACCTGTAAAGACATAAGACGAAAATTAATATCAAGAATTTACGCTCCCAACGGGAGTAAGATGATGGATTACTCTACCAATAATGAGCTATGTAGCGGCGTAATCGCCAACTCACTGTGATAATTTGTAGTAAAATAAGTTGCTTAAGCCTTGATGAGGATATCATTAGATGTTGGGCAAATCCTTCCACTTGAGGATAACGTGACAAATGGCGCCCAACGTGGGGCTGCAATAAACAAAAATCTCGTCCTTGACTTGCTAATTTCAAGGCGGGAAATTCCAAATACGAAAAAAATTAAGTTTCGTTTTACGGAAAAAAACTACAACGTTATACAATGGGTAATTCTCATCAAAATGTCACTGCATTGGCAGTCTTAAAACCCTCCGAAATTCTAAATTGGCATTAAAGTCGATTATATAAGTGTGGTATTGTTTTGTAATCGAATAATGAACCATTGATAAGAGTGTATGATTATGAACGAATGATAAAAAAACTGTCACCCAGCTTTACACAACTACAAATAGAACACGAATAACATTTAATTTCACAAACAAGATTTGTAATTTAAATACTCAATAAAAAGAGGTTTTTCAACCGAATTGCAAAATTTAATATCGCGTCAAGCAATTGAGAAATATAAAAAATATGCCTGATAATTTTAATATCAATGTCATTTATAAAACCGTATTTGGACGATTGATTAAATTTTGAACTCTGAATGAGTTGATTTTTATTAATAATGTTCATCCCCGATATTTCGGTTTCGGCGACCAATCTCGACAATTCCCTGAATGCACATGCATGATTATAATCTATACTATTTATGAAGAGATAACTTCAATAGACAACGACAAGGCTTATAGGTAAACCGAAAACACGAAACGCTTGCGCGATGTAATTGTACACAGCGCCATCTATTGGTTCATTTCGGAATTCCGGTCCCGAAGCGAAGTGAGGGCGGGCCACTATTCTGTGATACAGAACAAGTGTCCAAGAATCACAATATAGATGATAGGATTGGAATCGACGACCTTTCGTTCGGGAGACGTTCACTCCTATCATGAACAAACGGCAGTATCGCTTACAGAGCTCGACTGTGGCAATAGACTAGTACGGTAATAGATATACCTTATTAATAAACCAGGCATAACCACCTGGTGAGCGTTCTTGAAAGCCACTCCCGCGGGACGACAGCTGATTAAGAGCGAGAGGAGCGATCGCTAATTATTACCTAATGGTAGCGAAGTAAGCGAGACGGATAATATTATCGGTTTATTGGATAACATCGGGCGCCATTTAAATAGGAGATCGTGGGTTCGGATTCTAATAATATACGATAGGATCAATAGTAACTCAGTGGATAACGTGTCTTCCATACAAAAATTGGTGGTTCGAATCCCAGCATGCACCTCTGAATGAATGTGGGTATTTTAACTCGGCGCGGCGCTGAGGAAAACATAGTTAACAAAAACCTCGGTATGTTATTATAAGTTTGACGTGTCTTGCAGTCAGTTGGTCCTATCTGTGGCATCGTAGGTGGCGAACCACTTTTGAATTCGTTCTTTTTTGTTTTAAAAGGTAATTAGTCGGGACTACTCGAGTGGTTTGTATATAAACCTTGTCGATGTCTATAGAACTTAAGTCTTTATAAATAGTACAGAAAAATATCGATTAACGTCACGTAGATATTTTTTTTACTTCTTTATTGAATTTACGGAATAAAGTAACCGTGACGGAGGTGTAAGTTGTATTTTTAGGAGACCGTCACAGAGTTGTACTTATTCATCAAAAAATCTTTCCTTATTAGTAATATTTACGTTGTACGGTAAATATTAAAGTACCAGACCATCGGGTCGCCATAAGTAAATTTTTCGGATATCCGGTAAATTAAAAATGTAGGTATGTAATTTGTAAGACAGTATTTTGTACATTATGTTGGTTAAAAGAAGAACTACCTTTTGCCTTATTCATCTTGGATGACCTGTAACAAAAATAAGTCAAATTACTGAAATGCATTTTTAATTTACAAACAATATTGTTATTAGGTAGGCCTACCACATCAGAATAGTTAATAGATCAGCATGTTATGAGTCAATTTCCAAGAAGTCTGTGGGTAAACATAACATACGCTACGTAATCACTATTT